>JAHKKF010537558.1:0-18208 GCA_019740295.1 Labeo calbasu
TATACTGATTGGATTTGGCTGGGTCCTTAGTGTTCTGATTAGTGTGGCCTCATCTTTAGGGAATGAAGTGGTATTAGCAGTCACCTTATTAACATAACACAAATGATTAGAATTCCTCAGTGTTTTTTTGAAGTGGGGATCCTTCCGTAGGGCCGTTACCATGACCACTCAAGCAATGTGATCTCTAATGGAAGAAGAGTAGCTGGTGAAGTGCTAGTTGCTAGTCCCAAAAGAAAAACATAGACTGCTGAAGTAAAGGAATATTCTGGGTTATTCAACCTAACGTTAAACTGGCTTAAGCGAGTAATAGTAGTAATAATAATATTAATAATAGAAATAAATTTATTTATATATATATATATATATATATATATAAATTATGTTTTACCTTTATTTAATAAAGAGTTGTAGCATTAACAGTAGTAATATTAAAATAATGAATAAAAATAATTAAATAATATTTAAAAAAAATAATACAAATATTAATTAAATAATTATAAATAATTAAATCCTTATAAAAATGTATTTGTTTAAAGCTAATTTTTTATTATATATTTTGTAATTTATTTAATATTATTATATACTAATTTTATTTATATTTTCTTAACACTAATGCCAGTGCCTAAGGTCAATAAAACTATACATAAATTATATACATAAATTCTGAAATTAATGGTTCCAAATTTATTTAATAAATAGTATAATAATAGCAATATTAATAAAAAATGAAAAAAATTAAACGATACATTAAAAAAAAATCAATACAAAAATCTAAATAAATCGTTAAAAATATAATGTTTGTTTATTTATATTTTTAAATGTATTTATTAATATTATATACTAATTCATTTATGTTTTATTTGTTTTAATTTTTTTTTACCTGTATGTGGAATTACAAAGACAGGATTTAAATTGCATACTTTTGGGAAGTCTTGCTTCAGCCAAATAATTGCTTTTGAGAATGGCAGTCCTTATGGATAACTATGACCAGCTATTACATACCCTCTTGGTTTGTACAGTTCCAACAAATGTTTTAAAAGCATGTTTGCATGTGTATTTGCAGATGCCGAGTGTGTTCGGAGAGCAAAGAGAGGCTGTTTCCGCACTTTGACAGCTCCAGTTCTCTCTACAGCACTAATGTGAGCCAGTACAGCAGTGAGTTAGAGGGTAAGACCATCTGCAGCAGCCTATTTGTATAATGATTGTCTGTGTCATCCCATTAGAGACCTATTACTGGGATCACACTGTGCTGTGTCTCTATGGGGTTCATATGTTGTATGTCTGTATTTGACCGTTGTCATGTAAGTACCAAAGTGTGCTTGGGTAAACCGACAGTAGAAAGACATTATGCACTTGTGATGTACACTGTTAAGGAAAGATGATTTAATCATCTTTACGATTTTGAACCTTTTACCATTGTTTTTATCTCAGGTGAGTGGGTGACTGTTGAAGGCAGGTTCAAGTGTGTCTCTCTCACCTGTATGTCAAGCTCATGTCCAAAGAGCCCAACGGGTCTTTCGCCATCCGCCCATCTGGCCGACGGGACGGCAGACCTCATCCTGGTGCGAGAAACAAATCCTCTGGGCTTTCTCACGTACCTTCACAGGCACACAAACACACAGGATCAGGTAAAACCAAAAGACATTCAATTACATAAACTCTTAGCTAAAAGTCAAATCCATCAGAAAAACGAAAATTCTATCATTTCAGTTTGACCTGCCCTTCGTTGAAGTTCATCGTGTCAGGGCTGTGCGGTTTTCTCTACCCCCTGGAGAAGAAGAAGAAGAAGAGGAGGAGGAGGAGGAGGATGATCAAGAAGTTCAGGCCTCCGCTGAAGATCCTGAGAAACTGTGCAGTAGTAACACTGCAGGTCACTCACAGCAGAATCTGGCAGCGAGGACGGAGAGAAGAAATGTGACAACGAGTAGAGAAAAGCGCAGAGGCTTCGTGTGTGGGCCTTGCTGCACGAAACCACGCTCGGTATCAGTGTGGAACTGCGATGGAGAGATTCTACCTCACACCGAGATCTCGTGCAGGTACCAGGATCAGTCTGCTGAGCAAGTCAGAGCTGTTTAATTGGAAAAACATAGCTAACAAGCTAAAAAACAGTCAAATTATGTCATTTATTTAGTTTATTTAGTCACAGAACGTCTTTACGACCACATCAAATGGGAGACTTTTCATACTACATATCAGTAATATTGGTATTAGTGATGCTCACCTTCAGCCATAAAAAATACTAAAAACATACTGTCTTTATGTTGATTCTATATTAATTTGAAGATTCAATGTGAAATTATTGCAATGCAAAAGTATATTTTAAAAAAGGGTGGGATTAATCTCTCTTAGTCACGATTAATTTCAGAAAAAACATGCGATTAATTAGTTAATTTTTTAATCGATTGACAGCATGAGAAAAAACAATCCTGCTATTAATATATAATAATAATAATATATTGCCATTCAAAAGTTTGGTGCAAGTTTGGTGTAATCTTAAAATGTCAGTAAGAGTTTAGATTTTTTTAACGAATGTTTCTGCATTCAATTGATTAGATATTTACAGATGATTTCTATATAAATAAATGCAGTTCTTTTGAATTTCCTAGTCCTCAAGGAATCCTGCAAAAAATGGATGAAGGTTTCTGCAAAATATTAAGCAGCAAAAACTGTTTTTAAAGTTAATATCAAACTACCATATAAGAATGATTACTCAAACATCATGTGACACTGAAGACTGGAGCAATGGCTGCTGAAAATTCAGCTTTGCATCACAGGAATAAATTACATTTTATAATGCAGTCAGAAAGAAAACAGATTATAAATTGTAAAAATAATTCAGAATATTCATGCTTTACTGCATTTTTGATTAAATAAATGCAGCATTGGTGAGGACAAAAGACTTCTTTAAAAGGGAACCCTGGGTATTAAGATTTGTATTTGTATTTGTAATAATGATGCCTCTCACTGAAATATGTAGTAGAAAATCCAAGAAAGATTTAAGTTATTTAAAAAATCCACATCGTTTTTATACATATTTTGGATTACTGAGGGCGCCATTATTTCGATGACATGAAATGGTTGCACTCGGTGAACTGCTGCCATTACCTGTTGCTATTTTTACTGCAACACAACTCGGAAAGTAAAATTCCTGATACGGTGCCACATTGTGTGGCTTTTCTTGTAATTTTCAGTCAAAGGGCAACAAGAGAAGCGATGTAAGTCTTCACTGCTTTCCTAGCGATAAGAAAAGGAGAAAAGAATGGGAAGCTGCCCTTGGATGAATGAAACTTCCTAAAGACTTTGTTCTCTCCACTTTAGCCCTGATGCCTTTGAGGCTTTTAGTAGACCACAGCTCCTGAAAGAGTTTACAAACGGCAGAGACAAGAAACGCTAGCTGCCATCCTGGCAGGATGTAAACATGCAGACACTTGTCAAGACGCCGTGGCCACTGAAGGAGTTTCTCAGTGTGGATTTCACTCAATCAATGGTGCAGCATTTGGTTTAAGTCTTTGCTTATATCTATCGCCACCTGTAAGCTGTGGTCATCGTATCATTATTTTATTTTTTATTTTTGTTGTGTAGTAAAAATAGTAACAGGTAGCGCCAGTAGCTCACCGAGTGCAACCGTTTCACGTCATCAAAAAAATGGCGTCCCCCCATAGTCCAAAATATGTATAAAACGATGTAGATTTTTTTTAAATAGCGTAAATCTTTCACGAGTTTTCCACTACATATTTCAGTAAGAGACCACATTTTTGTTATATTAAGCCATACAAGTCTTAATACCTGGGGTTCCCTTTAAAAACAATAAAACATATTTCCAACCCAACACATTTGAACAGTAGTTTGCCCGTTTATTATCTGGCTCCATTGAAGTAAGCAAAAGAAATTTGTTTTATGATATCAAGTTGAAGTATGACTTTTAAAACCAACAACTTTGCATCTTCTCATTTGAATGTTTCCTGATATGCCTCTCTTTCCACAGAGTTCATGGCCAGCTGGTGCGTCTCTTTGCTAGGGGCATCGAGGACTCAACAAGCTAACGAAAGAGATGTGATCAACCTGAAAAGATGACCTTTTTATTGCACTCTTAATGAGGACTTCATTGTAAGGGAGATAAAATATTATGTAAATAATATGTATGATGGGTGAGAGTCTTAAAAGGTGAATGTATAAGACGCATAGTGGACCACAGATGTCATTTAAGCTCATTTCACACAATTTTTAGCAAACTATTTCAGCCGTTCCTATATTTTCATGGAAATATCGAGAATAGTGATATCATTAACATGTGGTTGATGGATCCGTTTTAGATCTGTCGTAATACTGTTCATTTCACTAATTTTATAGCTTTTTTGCAGAGCAAAAAAGTATTTATGCAATATTTTAGTGCAGTCTGATAGATAACTTGTGTCACGTTTATTTAATTGAGGTTTTGCACATAAGTGAGAGCACTGGCTTGTCTGTCAAGGGCTTGTACATGGGAGTAACGCTCACAAACAGAGTGAATGACATGTTTTTAGGGAGTGGGCTCATTCCAGTCAGCATTCATACAACTCAGCTGGAATGCACATATACAGGATGTCAATGGGTTTTAATGTTCAAAATCATGAATATGTGTGTTTGTACAAATAAAGTGTCATGAAAAGTCTACTTACCTTGATATGCTTGAAAAGTTGTATTTACTACAGATATACTAAACATGCTACATTAAGACAAAAAATGAAAATACATTAGATTTTCCTTTAGAAAAAAGGGCAGCTTATCCATTTTTTTAAATTTAATTAAGTCTTCATCACGCTTTAAGGACAGTATCACGATGTATGCGTGTGGTACTGCTGCAGGAGTCAACGTTTTGACATACAACGTCCGTCTCTCTTAGATCAAGGCTGGGCAAAAAATTTCAAGTCACCCTCTCTGTCGAAATCCTCAGACATATTTACAAAAATTTTATGTACAGCGTGCATCTTATTCTTCTTGTAAAGAAGCTGCAGTGCGCGTGTGTGCGTGCGCTGCAGCCTGTGAATGAATACACACAGCGGAGGGACAGAGACATGAGGAAAATCTAATACCGTATTGTGTAGTGTCCCTTTTTCGGCGGATTTTTCCGCTACCGCAGATCATTTTGTCAACTTGTAATATATTCATTTTGTGAGTATATTAACATGTGCTTTCTCAAGTTTTCAAAATTTTGATTTGAGGGGGCAAGACATTTATTTGAGGGGGCACTGCCCCCTCTTGCCCCTGCGTAGAACCGGCCTTGTAGTGACACCGCTTTTACAGAAATTTTACGCAGTGTGTACGGAACCGAACTGAACAACTAGTTGTTAATGACGTATTTAAACGCGCATCAATGTCTTCGTCTGTATGTGAGATACAAAAAAATAACATATGAAAGAAGTCCTTACCTTAGCACATTTTGACACGAGGCTAGTTGCGCTCACAAGCCCTGTCATAAAGTGTCAGTGTTTGCCAGATCTTCCACTACAAGCACTGACAAGTACAAAAAAACACTTAAACACCCAAATGCTTTATGTTTTATGACGCCAAAAAAATTATATATCTCCTATCCACAACAGACCACTTTATTAACTCCATAAAGTTCCTAGCTGTATGAGCTAAGACCAAACAACATGCCTAAAAGCGCTTGTAAATGTGGGGACATGGCAACACTGCAAGACAATGCTCTCTAAAGCAGCCTCCCGAGCATAAACAAAACACAGCACGTCTCTCAGTGGTAATTTAGTTGAAATCGACGGACAAAATGAGTCTTTAGCCAAAAAAGGCAGATACCAAACGGCTAAATTTTTATTTACTCACGCAAGACGCCAAAATGTTGCTATGGTTACAAATGCCAAAGTGACTGTTGTTCTGTACACACATGGAAGGATAATTTACGGGACTCACTCCCGCATTTAAATCCGGTTGTCGCTACTGAAACATGGCCATCATGGACTATTTTAAGTTGACATATAGTGCAACTGCGCTCATGGTGACCCAAGTTCGATTCCCGCCTCGAAGTCCTTTGCGGATCCCGCTCCCCTCTCTCCTCCCAGCTCTTTCCTGCCATCTCTCTACTGTCCTATCACAATAAAAAGATGTAGTTCCTTTTAAAGAATGCGTTTTTCATAAATGAGTTACATTTAATCTTATCTAAGGTTTGATTTTAACAATTTAACAGATAACTAGTTTGTAAATTACGTCAGAATCTTATCAAATCTCTGGCTTCTGCTGAACAATCAAAGAAAGACAGATTTATGGGGAGAGGAGATTGACTGTAACATCACTGTCAGCTGCTGATTAAACATTAATCAACTACAGGTTATTCATAATAACCTTGTGGGGAGATTTAAACCCTGTAATCCTGGTTAATTAATAATAACCCATGCATCTTAAGTGTAAGGGATAGAAGGAGTCTTCTCTAATTCAACCTTGTAGAGAAGGAGGATGAAAATCTAGCACTGTGTGATCTATCACAAAATTGTACCTGTGTTTTAGTATTACTGGTTACTTCTTAAGCAGTAGATCCTCAGGACTGAAGTACATTCCTCACCTCTTGGTCATCTTTTTGGCATTTGTGGCCTTTTCTGGCAGCACCGGTACAACCAGATCTAAAAGAGTTAAATATGTCTACAGAAAGATCAACTTCTCATGCATTCACAGCTGTGAGAGTTAGAGGATAATTTCTGTGAAATGACATAAAAAAAAAAGTGTAAAAGCATCACCCTCCTTTCCTTCCAATTCTCTCATAAACTGCTCACAACAACAGGGGAACAAAACATCTGCACAAACCGGACCCTATTTTTATTTTTTTATATACAACTGATCACCGCAGGAAAACTATAGCTTGCATTTCTCATGTCATGTTTTTCCCTCAAGGAGCAATTCCAAAAAAACAACTTATGTAAGAGCCTCTGTTGAAGATCACTAACAATTTCCACCTTTCACCTAGATACACACAGATGAATAAGCACCACAATCATCACTCTATAATATAGTACTCAAAAGCACACTTTTTTTCTAAAATTTTATACAAATATTTTTTTATAAACACATTTTATATGTATTTATATTATTTTATTCACCTTATTCTTCAACGCAGAAGTAAGCCTATGGGAGAGACTTCCGATTCATTAGCCACTATAGGGAAATAACGAGAAGAATAACAAAGTGCAGTAAACGGTAATACTGTTTGCATTACAAACCAGTGTGTTCATAATTAAGATAATACATTAAAATAATATGGTAAGACACCAATTTGCAATATCAAGCAGCAAATCGAGCTGTTTTGTACAGCTAAAAATAGCCGGACACATAAAATTTACAAATGGCCGCATACACTCTTATGGCAAAACAGGTGGATAAAATTATTTATAAATTAATTAAATTCACAAATATAATAACCCGAAGAAAAGGCCCAAAATCATTTCAGTTTTTCTTCTTTTTTTTCTAAACATTTTAAATTCCAGCAACAGTTCAGCTGAAGCATGATCAACCTTCTTACATTATGGACAATGGAGTTACAAAAGAACCACTTACGCAATGATACTCATTATGAACCAGCAAACAGGTTATCTCGTACTACACCAAAAAGAGGAAGTTAAAGTCGTTACACGTTTACAGTAAGACAGAAAAAGCACTTCCTCTTGGATCACAGCATGCCTGTGCACCAGGTGTGCACCCAAACATAACGAACACTTGTTTCCTGAAGTATGCAAGGAAACATAATGTACTGTATATAGGCAGCTGGCATAAAAACATCTTTGTGAAACTGATATGCTGATAACTGACTGGATTTTTAGGATTAGCTAGATTTTTCAACAGTAATCAGTTGGTGTTTTGGCGGAAACTGTGGTAAACATGATAAACATTTAAATGAGATAAAGGTTGAAAAGCATCAATACAAACACAGAGCGCTGCAGTCTGAAATTTAATGAGACGTCCAGCTCAACAGGTCGTATTAAACATGCTGGTTAAACACCACTAGCTCTCACGCCACGTTTTAGGATTATGTTATCAGTGAAAGCATGTTACCTGTATTTACAGCACTTCCAAGAACAACCTTCAGTTTCTCAGAGGTTATTTTTACAACCTGTTTTTACAATTCTCTTACAACAGAAATATGACGCCGGCTGCCACCTATTGGTGAATGTGAGAAACGACAATGTCTCTCAACCATTGGCCTTATAAGTTATTTTATCTAGAAGTCCCCAGTAATATACACGTAAAACTGACCAAAGAATCTCTACATTTCACTAAAAATACCTCAGTGCTATTGTAAAATCATGAAAAAAGACAAGAGTGTAAAAAGGTTTCGGAAGCTTTTTGTTCTTTTTATTTCTTTTGCTGATCGTAGTGGTCGATATCAATTTCATTGTGATTATAACAGCAGTAAATGGTTCTACAAATCTGCTCCTGCAGGAGTTTAGCTTCAACCCCAATAAAACACATCTGAACAAGCTAATCAGGTCTTCATTACCTGAAAATTACAAACAGGTGTGTTTGTAATCAGAGTTGGCGCTATATAATGCAGGACAATGGACCTTAAAGCCCAATTTCATGAACTGTTATTTTGGTGGAAACTATAGTGACTTTTTTTAAAGAGTTAAAAAAGGACAATTCACCCAAAAATGAAAATTCAGTGTTTTAATTACTCACCCAATCATTCCAAACTCGTAAGACCTTCGTTCTAGTGATGCAAAGTCCGATTCATTTCCGCGAACCGGATCTTTTCGGACAGTTCGGCTCATTGAACCGGTTCAAAAAGCCGATTCATTGGTTCCTGACGCCTTCAGTTCAAACAATGATGTCACTAGTACGCTTCCCTTTTCTAACTAGGCAGTGTCATGTTGTATCAAAAAAAACATTAAAATAAAGTCAATTGTGTCAACAAATGTTGAGAAATTAAAATAAAAAAGTAAGGGAGGTGACTTGTGGCCAAGTATGGTGACCCATACTCGGAATTTGTGGTCTGCATTTCACCCATCCAAATGCACGCACACAGCAGTGAGTAGTGAACGAACACACACACACACGCGGAGCAGTTGGGGGTTCGGTGCCTTGCTCGAGGGTCTTACCTCAGTCTTGGTATTGAGGTTAGAGAGAGCGTTACTCTCTAACCATTAGGCCACGACTGCCTAAAATGCCTAAAATGTTAATATCAGTAATCATCCTAAGAATGTTTTCAGTACGTGCCTCAGGCTTGCCAAGTATTGTCAACTCACTCGGTAATCCTCGGCAAACTTCGACAGTTGGTTTAACCGGCTCATTCGGTTCTTTGTGAGTCTAAAGTAACTCTCGGCAAACTTTAACAGTTGGTCAAACCGACTCGTTCGTTTTTTTTTTTTTTTAAAGTCGGACGTGCTACTTCGGCTGTGCATCCTGCGTCATCAGCCCGGAACTAAAGTTCGATTCAGTTCGATTTTGTGATCCAGCACAAAAGAACGTTTCGTTCAAGAACCAAACATGACTACTTCATCTTTAAAACAAAAATTAAAATATTTCTGATGAAACCTGAGAGCTTTCTGATCCTGCATAGACAGCAACACAACTGACACTGCATTGAAAGGTAATAAGGACACTGTTAAAATAGTTTATGTGACATCAGTGGTTCAACCACGCTACTAGAATACTTTTTGTGCACAAGAAAAACAAAAACAATGACTTTCTTCTCTTCTGTGCCTTTAACACACATCCATAAAAGAACCATAACGTCACATGGACTATTTTAATAATGTCCTTACTACCTTTCTGGGCCTTGAACGCATCTTCTGATCAGAAAGCTCTTGAATTCCATCAAAAATATTTTCAATTGTGTTCTGAAGCCGTATGAAGATCTTACAGGTTTGGAACAACATGAGAGTGATTAATTAATGACAGAATTTTCATTTATGGGTGACCTATCCTTTTAACAACCAAGAACATTTTTTTGAAAAACAACACCAGCAAATGACATGGGAGTGTGTATTTTTTACAAATGAAATATTTTCAAATAATCAAATATCTGAAATCTCCAATTGTTAAAAAACACATCTGTGTAGTCAAAATTTATGAAGAATGATGTAGAGGTGAAGAGGATGACACAGTTAATTACATGTATACATTATTAGAGCATGATTTCCCCCAAAAGACGTCAGACACTGAAACAATCAAGCAATGCAAGTCACATGCTGCTTTATACATACTGATGGCTTCAAAAACACAAGAGAAAGTCCTGAAACTAATGCTGCCATGTGACAGTTTACTAAAGCTAAAGATAACCCTCATCCCCTGCAGCATGTGCAAATGATTGGGATCATACAAACATCACATGTATCGTTGGCAATGCCGGCCATTCATTGGCCTTAACACTAACGAAGTTCAAAAAATATTTCATTTTCCATTTCTTAAAAAATAAATAAAACCTACACCATTTAAAAGCAGCAGTAAACATCATCAATAAGGCAATAGAAGGCATCGAGTAAACAATCTTGCTGCCGGACTGTTTACTCTGAGATGCTCCAGTGGGTTGATGTGCATGATCTCCACTCCGTCTTCCCTGAGCATCCTGACCTCAAGTCTGATCATAATGTCTTTGGGAGCTTATGGATATGAACTATCCAATACACTCCCAGTGCATCCGCTCAGGCCCACAGTGAGTTTGTCAGCCTGAGCTGTGGCTGCTGGCCCTCCCTCGTGGGTCTTATGGGAGTGAACGTCCTTGCTCCTCAGTTGGAGTGTGAGGTCAACTGAAAGACCATTGCTGGTGGTGGTCTGCTGGACTGCAGGGACTCATTAATATCTTGTCTCCTTTCTTATGTAGACACTTTCCTGAGGACGGATTCTTCAGCAGTTGCTCCTAAAATGAGCGTAACAGGAAGAAATGTAAATGGGTTTCTCATGTGAATAGGGTGAAAATATCAAATCAGCATTTTAAATTAAACTATAAATGATAATTATCACGATATAACAATAACAACAGTTTGATAAATCTTCAGTATAGGCTCGGTTTCACAGACAGGGCTTAGACTAGGATTAGGCCATAGTTCAGTAAGGACATTTAAGTAATTTTCATAAACGTGCCTTAGAAAAAAAACAAAAGAAAAAACCAACATTACTGGTGTCCATCTTGAGACAAAACAAAGGCACTGATACATTTTAAGATCAGTCAGTGCAAGATGGACCATTCATCTGGTCAGTTGGGAAAAAAAAAAAAAAAAACAACACACAACACCTAATGCAAATGTAAAAACTTTTTTCCGATATATGGCCATTTTTATGAAACTGACGCATTTCCATTAGGCATATTTTGAATTTGCAAACTCAGTTTAGTGATTTAAACCAGTTTAAAGCAGGATGAAACAGGAGACAAACAAAGAGAGAAACAGGAGAAACACTGTGCAGAACAGTACAGTCAATCCCAGCCGAGAAAGAGTCTTATCTAGCGAAACAAGCAGTTGTTTTCTTAAAAAAACAAAACAAACAAAAAAAGTATTATTATTATTATTAATATAATATAATATAATATAATATAATATAATATAATATAATATAATATAATATTATATAATATAATATTATATAATATATAGTTGCTGGCACCATAGAAGTCCACTATGATGGAAAATATTCCCAAAAAACAATTTCTTTACGACTGAAGAAAGAAAGACATGAACATCTTGGATGACAAGGGGGTGAGTAAATTATCTGTAAATTTTTTGTTCTGGAAGTCAACTTCTCCTTTAACTATCCTATCATAATAAAGGCAAAACATTTTTCTATTAAAATACTTTAAGGAAAAAAAACAAAATGACTGGAAAAGTGTAAAGAATTCAAAACCTGGAAGTTATGGTCATGTTCTGACAATAAAGACTAGTTTAAAACCACAATTAACAGTCTGCTTTCTACAACTTTCATTTAGGAGCAAAAATCTGCCCTTAAAACTTAAATTTGAAATTTACGTGATTGATATCGACTGATATGAAAATGTATTGTGATAATTATTTGGCCATACTGCCCAGCCCTAGATGAAAAGTTGACTCGAAAGTTTAACAAGAAGTCTCTTATGCTCACGAAGACTGTATGCAAAAATGCAGTAAAAACACTGAAATATTACAACAACTTTAATTTTTAGCAGCATTACTCCAGATCCTTCAGAAATTCTAATATGCAGATTTGGTGTTCAAGAAACGTTTATCAATTCTAAAAACATCTGTGTAGCTTAATTTTTGTGGAAAGGACAGCATTTATTTAAAACAGAAATATTTGGTTATATTATAAATGCCTTTATGGTCACTTGATTAATTTAATGCATCCTTACTGAATAAAATGATTAATTTAAATAAAAATCATACAGACCATTCCTTTTTGAACTGCTGTTTATATTAATATACATTTATAACATTCATTAGAACAATAATTTATAACATTTTTAAATAACTGCGTTTGATCAAGTTATTCACCTATTAAAAAGAACTGCAACAGACAGTAAGTAAAAGGGGAAGGAAGTAGACTCTAGTAACGAATGAAGTAAAACCTGTTGTGTTCTGAGAAAACACTTACTTCTGTGAACACCCATTCTTGTTCAGGAGTCAGACTGCTGCCTTTGCCCTTCAGCGTACAGAACTCAATCTTCACTGGCTCTGGGTAAGGAGTCGCGTGCAGGCAGAGCTGTTTCCCTATGTTATGCCTCAGCTCATTATGTGATGTATATTCAAAGTACTGTAAAAATAAATAAATAATTTATTTTTTAAAAAAGACATGATCAACATCTGTTTCACTTTGGATCAAGAAGAAGAAGAAAAAAAAAAAAAAAAAAAGTCAAAAATGTCTTTTTTCTTATAATAATGTGACTTAAGAGCACCTCAACTCATAACAATCAGTGTCAATAAAGCGATGGTACTATACCTGATTGCCGCCCATGTTGTGACAAAAATACATAATTACAGGCTTCCCCCCATTGTTACTTTCTCCAACATCCAGACATTGCTGTGATCCCCTATTCTTCAGCTACACACACACACACAAAAAAAAAAAAATAATTAAATAAACATTTAGTCCCAGACCGGGTTAAAATGGCTAATCGTCATGAATGTTGCATTTAAAACGAAAACAAAAAACAAAACAAGGACAACTTACAGCTCCAAACTTCACAGGTGTAAGATCAGGAACAAAGGCTTCTGGGTAGACATTGGTTAGGTACCAAGAAAAGTTCTTGCACTGTAAGGTTTCTCTGAGTTTCAAGCGGTCAGATATATCACCGTAGTTTTTCTACACAACCATACAGGAAACAAGTCATGCAGTTAGTCTCATGCTTACACTTACAGTTGATATACTGTATAACCACAAACACACTGTTAATATTTGAATCCTCTGAAAGTGAAAGTAGTTCTTACTTCTTGGGCCATTTTAGCTGCACTCTGGCTGCGTCGATAGTAAATCAGCTTGTAGTCGTCCATCCACACCTCAGCCAAGCGCACCTGGTTACGTGTAATGACCTCTGTACCTTTGGGAAAGGTGTGAGGACTCTTGGTGCGGAACACATGACCCACGACGGAGCAAGGGATTATCTCCAACTGTCCGCCACACTGCCACACCTGATGGCACAAAACACATACACGTTTTAACAGATGTCATTATTATGGCTGCAGAGGAATTCTGAAGAGCTAGAACTGACCCTGAAAGACATCTCGACATTTTCACCACCCCAAATCTCCATTTTGTCATCGTAGGTCCCAATTTTCTCAAAATAGGCCTTAGATATAGAGAACAAACCACCAGCAAATGTTGGAGTTCTGAAAGAAAGAACAGGACAAATACAGTTAGCAGGACTTGTAGCCCAAGAGATGGGGTCAGATCCTATTACTTATTTCTGCATGACAAACTACTTTTGCATTTACCCATAAAATTCATACTTCAGCTAGAAGTTTCTTAATATTATTTATATAAAACTAACAAAAGAGGAAATTTCTCATCTAGCAATTTTTTGAAAAAAAAAAAAAAAAAAAAACTATGCAGAAAGTACATTTTGAACACTTAATACACATGATGTAGCAAGACACTGTGCAGACCGTAAGGTCAAGATAAGAGACTTACAACACATAACTAATGGAACTGTAATCCATTATAAGTGGATATAACATAACATGTTGTAAACCATCACACATTAAAGGTTACAAACAGGCAGGCATAACTGTTGTTCCAATTATTAAATTACACAGCATAGAAGGTTTTAAAGGCATTCTGCATTTATTATAATGCCAAAGCATACACTTATAATGCATTACAAATACCGACTTTATAGCGCTACTGACACTGTAAAACAAATGAATGAAATCGTAACTTCTCTCACTTATTTGTTCACATACAAATTATTATTTAGATTTTATTTCACCAGCTAGTTGCTAAAAGGAACATGCTGTAAATGCAAGCAATGTAGTGACACGATAAGACACGTATGTGACATCACACATTTAAAATGTGCAATTCTGCTGCTCTTGTTCGGGACGGCTGCATCCTGTATACAACAAGAGGTTATGAATGATGTGACCCTGGACCACAAAACCGGGTATATTTGTAGCAACAGCCAGTAATACATTCTATTGGTCAAAATGATAAATTTTCATTTGGACACTTCATTTGGACAACTTTAAAGGTGATTTTTTTTCAATATTTTGTTTTTTTTGCACCCTCAGGTTCCACATTTTCAAATAGTTGTATCTCGGCCAAGTATAGCCGAGATCAATGGAAAGCTTATTTATTCAGCTTTCAGAATGATGTATAATTCTCAGTTTCAAAAAATTGACCCTTACGACTGGTTTTGTGGTCCAGGGTAACACATGGTGGTAAAGGTTGTTTAATTAACGGAGGACACGTGTAGCCTAATCTTAGTAATCTCTTAAGACATGGCCATAGAAAACTGAAAGAAAGTGGTTCATCTGATACTCAACGAAACCTGATACAACCAGCCAAGTCATTTCATTCACAAAAATCAGATTGACAGGAAGAACCTGGTCTTGAGTAAACAGTTAAAAAAAAAAAAAAAAAAAAAATTTCCCAGCATTCACAAGCACACCACACTGTGTAACAAGTAACAAAGTAACAAACCACAGTCAATATCCAGCAGCATTAAATCATGTTTAGATGCAGCTCGCTGTCAAAATTACGTATGATAGATGCATCTAGGTGTGGGCAATATACCAGTACATGATTAACTGCTAGAGATTTTGGACTATCGCCTCCATTACGGTTACACACCTACATTACTGTGCTACATGGACACAAAACCATATAGTTTGCAGGTTAAGCATTGCGGTTTAATAACAGGGGATTTTAAGATGTAAAAACGCAATCACCTGCGAAAGATAACTTATGTCACTATATGTGCATACTGTCTGAGACCGTTTCTGAGAGCTTTTAGAGAGTGGGAGTCTTGAACAGTGCTTTTTTTTTTTTTTGACGCTTTACAAGCCTTGCACGGCTTAATGCACACTTGTATGTGTCAAATCGCCCTGTATCCTCCTAAGCAAAGTAATCTTTATAAAGGTCTTTATAAAAGAAGAATTTAGAAAACAAATGTGTAACAGCATTTTGGATCCGGGTAGCTCTTAGAGTGACAGCAGTTTACTGCTCCAGTTGTCTGTCAT
This sequence comes from Labeo calbasu, assembly GCA_019740295.1. Taxonomy (NCBI): domain Eukaryota; kingdom Metazoa; phylum Chordata; class Actinopteri; order Cypriniformes; family Cyprinidae; genus Labeo; species Labeo calbasu. The sequence goes on from JAHKKF010537558.1 coordinate 15,624, forward strand.
TCATGTTAAACAACAAAAGAGAGAAATTCCCTTACTGCTCTTGACTAAATCACTTTCATAACTTTAAGAAATACACATTTAAATTTATACATTTGAGTGTATATAAATGCATTTTTATACATTTGATTACTTTATACAAAGCAGTATTTCTTATTTATTTGTTCTACTGTAGTTTTTTGTCCTATGCTTGTAATCAGTTTCTTAGTCTTTAAAAAAACAAAAAACAAAAACCTTTTCTTCAGGTTTTTGTTTTGTTTTTTTAATTTGGGCTAGTATTAGTTTTTTCTGATATTAAAATTTGTGACAAGAATTATTTATGGTATCTAAATTTTTTGATATCAAAAGACCTTATTTAAAGCAAACAACTATATTGTGATATAAAATTGTTATAAAATAACTTCTCATTTATTCTTTTTATCATAAGTTAGGTCTTATTTCGGGGTGAGGCTGAGTAAATAATTTTCATTTTTGGATAAACAATCCCTTTAATTGATAAAGTAAATACACCTGCCTTGGGAAAGTTAAGTACTGATGCAACAATCACAATCACATATTAGAGCAAGGTTAAAAATTTAAATAACACACGTGTGACTTACTTTACTGGGTACGTCTCATCTTTGCGTTTAGCATTCTCATAATCTGGAATGGCCTCCCAGCCAAATGTGAGGCTCCAGTCAAAGTTGCCTCTGTTATGGGCACGGGCAGACGCCACAGGCTTGTGGAACTGGAAAGAGTTTAAATCAATAGTTGTGATTTCAGGGCTCACCACAGCAGTGGGCTCCTCAACAATGCGTGCAAGGAGAGGCTCAAGCCAGCCATGGAAACACTCGCCTGTAAAAAAAAAAAAAAACACATGAGAAAAGAGGGTTTGTAAATATAGTACTCAAGCCCATGTGTTAAGATGACACACGTCACACATTTCAACCCTTTCATTGTATGCAAGGTAAAATATTGGAAAACATTACATAGGCGTAACTTGAGTTGCAAGGCTTCAATCCTGCCTACAATGGCTCAAAGCGAACAAGATAAGCATCACATACTAGCCCTATTGTCACAGTGCATAACTTTGCAAATGACATGAGTGCCAGAAGAAAAAAAAAATATAATCATGGGAGTAACCGCTTTAAGCTCATGCCTGTGCACCTGAAGAGCAGGTTCCTGAAAAACCACTTTTCATCCAGTCGCAAATAACGAGAATGACGGATGTTAAAGACGTGCTAACAGAAACTGGTCTGCTGTGTGAGACAATTGGAATGGGCAGGGCAAGTCATGATGAGTGAGTAATGACATACGTACAGTGAGCATCTAGGAAGGTGAGGATCTCTCCCTGGGCTTTGCTGGCTCCAAGAAGCCTCGCAGTGATGAGGCCCTTCCTCTCCAGCTGACGCACGACCTTCACGATCTTCAGTGACTTCACATACTCCTCCAGCTTCTCATGAAGGTGTTCTGATGTAGAAGGAAGACATTAGTGTAATCTTGTTTTTTTTCCTTCTGTATTGTAAAGAACCTTTGAAAGGCATTGTATGAACAAAACTATTACCATAACAATAATGCCTTTCAACTGTTTGGGGCCATTAAGATATTTTCTTTTAAAGAAATTAATACTTATTCAGCAAGAAGACATTAAATTAAATAAAAGTTTGTTTATAGGGGTGGGAGTCATTTGGTAACTCACAATTCAATTCAAAGCAATTCTTGGGATCACGATTTGATAAAAAAAAAAAAAAAAAAAAAATCAATTGATTCACAATTTTTCCATCAAATTTTTCGTGCACACTGGACATCAAACGCACTGGTATTTTAATATAAAAACACACCAGTCTATAGTATGGGTAATCCTGACTCAAGAAATCAGTCTTTCCTATTAACTATTAACTTCCTAATAAATACCCATTAGGTATGTGTCCGAATCCAATCATGCTGTGTTCAAAAAGGAAATGATGTATATGTACTATGATACAAGATGGGAGGAAAAAATATATTTCACTGCTTTCTTTCGCAATGATATCATTGAGTTATTATACTGTATATAAATTGCGGGCATCAGTGAGCCGTTATTAATATGCATGGCATTGAAATCGCTTTTGACTGCACGCTTGCGTTTTACTTTCACTTTCGAGATTTGTGATCACACGGAGCAGCAGTAGGCCTACTTACCATATATTTTACAAGAGTAGATGTTTGTCAGTGGTGCTTAGGATCTGCACATCAATCATCATCGTCCTATCAGGCATCTCTCCTTACTCTATTTATGTGGAAAGTGAAATGTACTGCATATAATGTACTCTAATGTACCAGGCTAATGCTAGCACGGCTAACCACATCCCTTTGGTGGCTTCATAGAACGTGTTGTTTCTTTTTCCGTTCCTTTCCGAATTACACAATAATATATAAATAATTACTTTATATTATGTTTCCAAACACTTGCCCTAGCTGGAAATAGGGCAGGATGTATTTGTTTTTCCTCCTCCATTGCTTTTGCTGTAGTTTCAACAACAGCATGCTATTATTATTATTATTAATAATATGTATTATAAATATTATTACTATTATTATGTTAACTTAGAAAAAAAAAAAAAAAATAT
>JAHKKF010537559.1:0-38736 GCA_019740295.1 Labeo calbasu
ATACCGGGACAATGGCTCTCGACGACCGTAAGGAAATTGCTCTCTTAGATCCCGGTTCGCCCAGGGAGGACGCGGCACAACCGTGCGCTCAGATGAAACGCTCGCTGGAGTGCGAGAAGCCGGCACACTCTCTCTCTCTCGGGGGGGGGGCCGGCTCGCAGGATCGCAGCAAGAGAGACTCGTTCAGCAGGAGATTTCTTTTTTTTTTTTTCAGCGTGGCGAAGGCTCCGAAGCGAAAATCTGATGAGTGGATGCGCGCCGCCATCTTATATACCCGTATGTACGGGGGAGTGGCGTTGCACGCAAGCTCCACTCGCCAATTTCATTGGCCTTTTCTGTAAAGCTCAGAGGCGATTGGTCACTCAGGCGAGTTCCCATATGTAACGTCGTAGTGGAACGACTGAAGGGGAACTTACTTTTTTTTTTATACTGTATGTTTTATAATGTTATTATGCCTTAAATCATTTGTAACATTTAAAATGCCTGGTTTTATTTTATTTGTAATTTATTAACAAAATAATATAGATCATTGCATGGCTCATCTGTGAAAATTTTAATACTGATGCATCTCTAATAAACAATAACAAAATATTATTCTAAGGGTGATTCACAGTATACAAAGCAGCTGAGCAGATGTTTTGTGTAGTCAATACCAAGTTCTGTCATGAAACTCTAGATGGCACAGGCTAATGGGTCCTACAAACTAATGATATTCACAGAATTAAACTACTTGGCACAAGCTGATTGGTTCATGTTGCACAAGCAGCCAATGAGCTTGCTGCTTTACATTTAAATGGCTGGTTAGCATTCACTAGAGCATTTTGCAGCACGCTTTTACAATTCCCCTGAACCCCTCTACCTCCCCAGCACCACCTGTATAGATCTGCTACGGGTTATTTTATATGCTATTTAAGCAGCAGCAGCAGTAGTATGTCTAAAAACACACAGCACTGTATCTGCGTATGTACTGGCAGCAGCAGGTTCCTGTGCTTGTTTTGCAGCAGCAATAATTTACAACAACAGCAATAACCAACAGCAGCAGCAATTCAGCAGCATAGCAGATCTATTCCGCCAAGACCAAATACATTAACATTGTCATATCCATTACCATGCTAAAATCTTCAGAGAGTTGTCATGATAGAAATGTTATTATATCGTTTTAGCATAGCTGAAACACTGTATTAACCAGGAATGCAAGTTCAAATGTACTCCTTGCCAAAACTGGCACTGTTTGTGACACTTTTATAGCTTCCAGATCTTTGATTTAACTGAAAACCCAAAACAGCTTAGTCAGAAATATATCAAGTAAACAGGAGAAAAAAAAGCGTGCATGGGGGGAACCGAAACTCTGAGTATCAGACTATAATAAGATTCCTGTTCAAGCATGAAACCTATTAAGCGGTTGGAAGGATTTGCTCTTATTCACAAAACCTAAGATTTAATTTTTATGTTGCACTCCATTTCTTGACTGAATGACATGAAATGTCCTCTTTGATAGATTAGACGGAGTCAGCTTGCTTTAAAGGCAATATCCTGTAACAGAGAACACAGAACTGCTGTATACACAGTTATACTGTATGCTGCAATACTGTGCAATTCTAAATATGCGGCTATATTGCATTAAAAGGCAATTGAGCTAGCTTTCATAGTAATGATCTAATTATGATTATTTGTATGCTGAACATTTTTGAACAATTCTTAAACTTTGTTTTGTACTGAGATCTAACTTGGGTCATTTTGTCCACACACCCATAGACTAAATTATATTTTATACTATCTCACTGGTTTCTTCCAGACAGCAATGTGATTAAAAGCAGGACAATGGAGACTTTCGCTTATGACTCCTGCTTCTCAGATTTTCTTCACATGTAATCTCCACAAGAATTTTATCACAAACTGTGTTCAGATTTGCTAAGATTTCATTTTGAACTCAAATATTTTTCATCAAACAATGATCAAATTTTGTGAGCTATGCTATCCACATTCATTTTATAGCTCTGTGCTATTGCTCTACGTCAAAATTTGATTCTATTTTCTATTTCAGAAGACACATCTGAGACAAAGCTGGAGCTTGAACTATGACCAAAAAGTCTACAATGTCTCCTGGCCGATGAAAGTGCAATAAAAATGGCCTCTTGCGATAATCTAATTCACACAGACAAAGATCTCTTACTTGTTTTTCAATAGTTTACGACCTTTCATTTGAATTAAAGCAGCCCAGAGATTCTGACAGTATTTGACCACAGGACAAGGACAAAGACTGTAAAGATATCTACAAAAAAAACAGTGTGGAAACCATGGTGTATGTGAGAACTTTGTGTGAGGGAAAGAATAAAATGTAATCATTATTTGGAAGAAATTGGAAGCTGATAGGGCTTCCAATTTCTGGGTCACTCCTACATGGAGACCTGCAGCCTTGGTACCTTAACAATTAGACATCAGTCTACTGTGACAGATAAAACATGAGACAGAGTGAGCAGTTCACAGCTGGATTTTATAGCTTCAGGTTCAGGGGGTTTCATTTTAATAATGACTATACCACTTCTCAAGTCTCATGTCTCAATGCCTAAATGCATTGCAGTTTTTGTGCCATTTATCACAAGAACGATTTCAAAAAGATGATCTTTACAGGGAAAAAATTGAATCAATGAGCCAGTATCTGCTGCCCAGTGCTGATCTATGTTATTTTTTGATAAAGATAAAATGATATGCCTTAAAGATCCTGTTTATATCCCCATTAGTTAGGTGGCAGGGGAAAGATCAGATTAAAAATCTATTAGGAACTAACTCATGGGATTCATTAGAGGAGAACTTGTTCTGCTTACAAGTGCATTTTCTACTTTAATTAGTAATACCTGCTAAAATGAAGTTATCATTCCCTTTTCAAATTAGATGAGGGTAATAAATCACATGCATACGTGTCAACGTGCCCTTTCGTGTCCACACAATGTCATTATGGTGCCTGTATATGTGTTGTGCATGTGCATATGTGTGTTCAGTGTAGTTAGTAATTTGTTTTTGTTTATGTTGGTTCATATAATCTGCATAATTACAAATTTACTGTTATTTAAGATATGAATGATGGAGACTGACCTGTCTTTGTTATGCAGTGAGTATTTCATCCAAATATCTCTTTGCAGCATTTCATGACAGAAGCTGGGAGGCTGGATATTTATTGCAGTGATGAATGTTCACTAAAAATAAGCAAATGAAAATGGACAAAGACTTAACATTATAGAAATGAGCAACAAAACAAGACAGTTCAACCTCAAGTGATGTAACAAATGCAAATAATAATAATAATAAGAAGAAGAAACAAATAAGGTCGTTATATATATTTCTTCTTCTCAAATAATTTTTAAACAGCTTATTTTTTTAGGCTAGACCAGCCAATGCGCATATTAAGTCCTGAACCTGTTGGCCAGACTTTCCGTCCATTAGCCGCTATAGAAATCATGAAAAGAATAACAACGTACAGTAAAAGGTACAGTACAGTAAAATTGCTCTTATGGCAAAAAATTAAGTGGATAGCAACTGGAAATTCAAACGGCAGCTCCAGTGACGCGATTGGCTATTTTATTTAGAAGGCGGGATTATTCACAACATTGCTCGTTCTACTGACAGCCTATCAGAATCCATCCTGCTTTAAAGAGCTCAAGCATTTAAAGTGACAGGCGACATTAACTGCAACGCGATCTTATATGAATGCCAAGTTATTGGGTCTTTCCTGGTATCCAGTAACATTTTGGCTTTATAATTTTTGGAAAAAAAGTTGAATGTTTTTATCATTCTACCAAAATAGTGACATGTTTAACTATTAGGAATACATATTGGCAAGCTCAGGCACACAAATAATTATGGGTAGATTGTTCAGACACTGGCTGAGAAAGTATTCCACCCTGTTAGGGACATTTACATAGTTATCACAAAATGTTAATAATGAAAATGTTAATTACAATGATAAATGTTCATAACAAAAAACAGTTATGTTGTTCCTTCTCATAATCATTCATGATGACAAGAGGCAAAAGAATTCTCAGTTCAGGTGGCTAGAGAAATAATTACAATTTAGAGAGGACGGGCATACAACATTATTTTTTTAACTATATTGCATTGTACAAATTTATATTGTAGTTAAATAAATTATTAATTGAAATTAGCTGTAGCTCTTTGAGTGATTAACATTTAACTCTCTAACCATCTACAGATAAACAGAACTTTTATAAGTATGTCAGATATATTTTTTAATTAACAAAACCTAATAGGGTTAAGCAAGCAGGATAACATTTAAAAAAACAAACAAAAAAAAAAGGTAGGATTCTGATATGACACTCACCTCAGTTTGTACAGTTGAATTCCAGCGAGAAAAATAAACAATATAACTTCCTAAAAATGGTCTCAGTGGAATTGTTGTCTATTTTGGAAGGTGAGAAAGTACATACTAACAGGGTGGAAGATGACTTTAGGGACCTGGTAAATTAAGAAAATTGTAAAAAATTAACAATAGTTTCATATGTTTTACATGTATGATTAGATGCAGTTTAGTCTAGTCTATAACATAACTGAAAAATATTTTGAGGTTTTTATCATTTCATGGTTTATATTTTTTGTGGAAGTTGATTACATGGTATTTCAATAAAAAGGTGTGTAAAATACAAAATGGTATTTTTAATGTCTATTATTATCTCTGTTTAAATGATAAAGAAGTATAAATATATAATTGAGGCCATTTCTTATAAATATGTGACTCATTTTAGATATAAATAAATCACAGGAATGACCCTATTGTGTGTTGGTGTGAATGCTAATATAGTTATCTTTCTTGATTTGAACACACTTTTTACACATTTTAATAATCTACAGAACCTTTTTCCACTACAAAGAACTTTTTGTGCACTTGAAAGCTTCTACATATGTTAAAGGTTCTTCATCGGACCACAGACGTCATAAAGAATAGTTATGTAACTATAGGAAAAGTAAGTCTTACTTTGAACTCACTTGCATTTCAGGCTTTTGCACACTGATGAGTCATTTGCCAATTAGCAGAGTGTGTGTTATAAAACATGGCTGACAATTAGCACTTTGAAATGTGATGTGAGATTTTATGGTTACGTGTGGCGACGTCTACAGACGTCAAATAGTTATTTCCCTACTAGCGTCAGCAAATTTAAAACAGAGTAGTAAAACAATCATGAAACATTAACATCAACCAAGTGCTTTCCTCATCACATACACAGCATCCTCCAATGACTGATGGTGAACTGGTGAATCACTCGTTAAGAACTTGTTCAGCTACATTGGCAAGATATGATCCGAGCACTGCTGTTTCAACATGGCCACTGATTAATACATCTATTAAATGATAGCAGTCACATGTGCCAGTAACATTAGTCATGTTTATGATGCCTAACCCTTTATGTTCAACTCAGCCTGCTTTAGACAGAACCGCAGCAGATGGGGGAGGGCTTGGCTGTTTTCTCCAGAAATGCAGGTTGGGAGTTTGATGTTTTTATTGGCAGAGGGAATGTTCTCAGAAATGTCCTCGTGCAGATTTTCATGTCCTTTTTATATTGTTATTATTTTCTTTATTTTTTCCTCCAGTTCCTGTTGTTATAGTGTCAAATACGGTATTTATTCCCAACACTGCTCAGACCTAATAAGCTGGAGTTTGTATCCAGAGTTATTATTCCCCTCATACTGCCTTTGAATTACTATTAAATTGGATGCATGATGTAGTGTTGTGCTCAGGATTTGCAAACCTGATGCAAGCTTGTCCAATCTGCCCTCTCTAAACACTTGATAAAAGAAAAAAAAATAAAGTAAATAAATCACCTTCTCACACGCTGGGCTCATCAGGATGACAGAAAATGTATAAAATGAAAAAAGACCTGAAAATGAACACTCCCTGACTGTCATTGGTCAGTCAAACAGATAGCACCGCCCCCAAACTCACGCCATTGGTTGAGAAAATGATATACGTTGGGTGGTCAGGCTGCTCAAACAACAGAAATAATTTAATAGTGCAGCGACGTTTAATCATGTGATGAGAGAGAAATCAAACTACAATTGGTTTACATATAGTTGTTTCCGCATGTTACATTTGATAGGAGGAAGTATTTTAACAAGATATAACCAAATATGTAACGCGTTCTTTCATTTGAAATCGAGCTGTGTGAAACGCGATTATAAGCAAAATAAAACAATGATGATTTATTTAATTCTTGGCTTTCACTTTATTATTACTGTTTGTATTAACAAAACAAACGATGAATGTCGCTTTGACGCTTTTAACGTGGAGTGGAAGATCGCTGTCAAAAGTTATAATGCGGAGAGACATAAATATATCATAAAACCAACAATAACAACATTTCACAAGAAGTTTACTTTAGGAAAGTCATTCAAATGTCCATAGCTCGTCAGTTATAGCTTGTTATTTTTTATTAGGAGGTATGCATAATTGTATGCCTAATGATGTTAATGACAACAATTAAAGTATATTAAAAAACCTCATCAGCATTTGAAATAAGGCAAAACGAATTACTTGAAAGAGTAAAGTTTATTCCATTTTCTCATATTGTCCTCAGGACATTCAACCCTCATTTATCTAATCATTTAAAGACATTTCATAAATAGAGATCTGGTCATTTGTGGGGTTGACTGTACAGAATAAAACCTCAGAAGTGAATATTAGAAAAAAAAAAGAAAGAAAGAAAAGGGTCACATGTGTGGATTGTGGATTATATATTTACAACATACAATAGAAGAGGGAAGAAAAGTAATTAAAGAATCAATGAGCATCTACTGACACAATGCAACTGCAAAGCAACCTGTTAAAATGACATGTTAACAGCACACACGGGATATTTTAAAGAGATTTATAAATATATTTAGATGATTTGCAAGCATGAGTATACAACATTACTCTCAACCAGACAGCAGTTTTCAGCCCCTGAAACAGAGTAAGTGCATATGACCGGTGGTAAAGAAATCTCCCGAAACAAAATCATACACAAACAGTGTAGAATCTCTAAATGCAAACAATATCATGCTGTCTAAATCTATGTAATCATTGTTGCTGTACACAAGGATATAATACAAATTAATCACAACAAATATGATGTGAAACTGACAATCAGAAAAATTTGGACGAGAACCTGAGACAAGTTGCGTATTGAAACCAACATATAATTCCCTCAAATGCATTTTGAGCTTTTCCATTACCTTCAACGAAAATAACCCTCACCGGAAGGGAAGGAAATGAAGTGATGTGTTGAAAACGGGCCATACGATGTTTACATAAGGCCCACAATGATATCTGAAATGACTCAGGCATTCTTTAAAAAATGGAGGGGAATAAAACACCCAAACCTCTCACTTGAAAATCATACAGTTATGCTACACATCTACTAACCAAAAGCAAAACACAATGTCAGGATTGTTCGTCTGCGTACGCTTGATGTTCATGGTGGCATTGTGGAAATCCTTTGCAGGCCCTGATTTAAATACTCCACATTTGCATTTTTTTGTTCATTTTGATATCCTTGGAATGAGATAAGTATACAATTATTATCTTATCTTACATGTTCTCAAGCACTTTACATGATGATTGCAAAAAGTGTCGCATAATCATATCAACCCAAGGCGGATGGAAATCATGTTCCAAAAGCATATCATAATATGATTATATACAAACTTTGACTAAATAAGATCATAACAGCAATGTTGCAGCTGATGTTTACGTAGCAAGCTTTGAAATTGAAGACTTGATTTGACCTACAACCCTTGTTATATTGCATTTCCACAACTATATAATCTTCTTTCGGTATTAATCTCCTGCGCTCCAACAATAAAGATTTATTGGCATGAAACATTTGCAATTAGCATCTTTCAATCAGAATAACATAGCAACATGTACAAATTAAAAACAGTTCTGAGTGCATCATGCGGAAGTCCTGCGGCTTCAAAAATTGCAACGTGTATGTACACAGATAGTCTTTAGAAAACTGATTTTGTGTATGTGTGAATGGGAATGTTTGAGTACATACGTACTGGGTTTTAGTGCAGGTAGCATTCCTTCGGAACCTTTCGCAACATCGCAAAGGTTCAATTGTAGAAAAACCTCGATATATACGCCGCGTAGATACGTCCCTTAAGTACGTCAGAGCAAAAAAAAGTCTTTATTTTCCACTTGGCAACAAGAAAAATTGTGAAAAAACCCATTGACGTCTCAGGCCTAATTCACGTAATATAGCCAGTAGATCAAGTTGAAAAGAGAGAACGCTGAGGGAAATATTATCCGTGACCATCGATCGATGGCGTTCACGTCTGTGAGGTCGGGGATTTTAATTTTGAGCTGGGAAGAGCGTCTGCGTAGCCGCGGCTTCTTGGGCTGCGTGTTCCTGTCCATGCTGTGGCGGCCCTCGGGCCGTGCTGCGCTCTGTTTACGATACTGGATCCCTGAGTTATCGAACACCATCGAAGTGGAGTTTCGGGCCTCGCTGACGCTGGTGGTGATCTCATTCCCGGCCACCTCATTATGGATCTCCAGGGTGGTCAGAAGGATATTTCCCTGGGAGTCCACCTTCAAGCAGAGACAATACTGGTTACCACATTTTTCTTTAACTCTATAAAGCCTATTAAAGTCATGATCGAAACTTGCCTTTAAAGGGTTCAAAAATTCTACAAACAGTGATTTTAAAAGACAGTTATTCTATAAAGCCCCAAAAAGACAAGTTGGGATTTGAAGCATGAAGAGTGGTTAGTAATAGTTAGGCTGTTAGATGAGTTACAATGGAGGAACTCACATGACATACAGTTGAAGTCATAAGTTTACATACACCTTGCAGAATCTGCAAAACGTTGATTATTTTACCAAAATAAAAGGGATCATACAAAATGCATGTTATTTTTTATTTAATACCGACCTGAATAAGATATTTCACGTAAAAGACGTTTACATACAGTCCACAAGAGAAAATAACAGTTGAATTTATAAAAATGACCCCGTTCAAAAGTTTACATACACTCGATTCTTAATATTGTGTTGTCACCTCAATGATTCACAACAGCTGTTTTTTTTTGTTTAGTGATAGTTGTTTATGAGTCCCTGGTTTGTCCTGAACAGTTAAACCACTGTTGTTCTTCAGAAAAATTCTTTGGTTTTCCAGTATTTCTGTGTATTTAAACCCTTTTCAACAATGACTGTATAATTTTGAGATCCATCTTTTCACACTGAGGACAACTGAGGGACTCATATGCAACTATTACAGAAGGATCAAATGCCAGGGGACAGGGACTTGGGGGGAATCAGTGTAAATTTAACTTATTTTGTCTGCTAAGGAACATCTTCTGTATCTTCTGAAGGGCAGTACTAAATGAAAAAATATGATATTTAGGCAAAATAAGAAAAATGTACACGTACTTATTCCGAAATTTCACACCCCTGGCTGTTAATGCATCGTTTTTCCTTTTGAAGCATCAGTGAGCGTTTGAACCTTCTGTATTTGCATATGAGTCTCTCAGTTGTCCTCAGTGTGAAAAGATGGATCTCAAAATAATACAGTCATTGTTGGAAAGGGTTCAAATACACAAAAATTCTTGAAAACCAGAGAATTTGCAGGACTTAAAGGATTTTTCAGAAGAACAGCAGGCAGTTTAACTGTTCAGGACAAACAAGGGACTTGTGAACAACTATCACTAAATAAAATCAGTTGTGGATCATTCAGGTAACAACACAGTATTAAGAATCAAGTGTTTGTAAACTTTTGAACAGGGTCATTTTTATAAATTCAACTATTATTTTCTCTTGTGGACTATATGTAAACATATTTTCTGTGAAATATCTTATTCAGGTCAGTAAACTTTTGACTTCAACTGTACATAAAGAATGAAAGATCTGTCAGTGTGCTCAGAACAGTTCTTTGCACAGACATGAAAGACAACCAGATTCATGTGGCCATGTCTTGTCATTTGAATAAGATTCTTCAGTTAGCCCTACATTATGTAACCACCACATTGGAATGCTCACAAGAAATGAATAATAATGGTATATATATAAAGCACTACCATAGATACATCCCACAGACATTAATTAACACTGAAGTGCTGGGCTTTCCAGTACAGCATATAGAATTGAACAGCACTCATCTTATAATCTTTAGTACTACAAAAACATCAACAAGCTAATGCATCATTGTAGTAACAGTACGATAATGAGACGCTCTAAACAAGTCACGATTTCAAAAAGTAATATTCAGTATAATTACGTTGTACAACTGTAATCTCAAATCATATTTAGGTTATAAATGGCAGTTTTGTTAATGACCTGTACTGGGACTACTAAAAAAAAGAAATGAAAAGAACAAGTTGCACAAGTTGGTAACCTCACAAGGATCATATTAGAGAGTAGAAGGTTTCATCTATAAAGTGTAGGTTTGAAACTGTAATGTAACCTAGACAACAAAGGAGCCCTAAAAAGCAATATATTTGTCATACTCTTATTTAATCAATAAAAAGAAGTTTGTTTATTATATGGTGCACACAATTAATGTGGATTAATTAAAATGGCAGTATGAAACAAGGAAAAAATGCTAAATTACATAGGTAATTGTTAGTTTACTGAAAAACAAGTTCAGGTTATTTCACAAGAGGAGGTCCCTCCATGAGATTAATTGTTTATTTACTGTTACCTCAGAGTCTCTGCAGTAATAAATAATTCAGAAATACATTCTTGCAAAAAATATCATTACAGCTGAAGCTCACGTCGCAATTTTGATCAGTGTTTGTGATGGGGTGAATGAAAGAACTGCAGTAGAACATGGGTATTGTATATTGCTGTGCTATGAGATGATGTGCACTGAACCAGAATGTTCAACTTAATGAGGAACATCACATATGGATTTCTGATAATCTTGCTGAACTTTCAGGCCGGACTAGAAATCACACCATTACATATGGAGAAAGCAAAAAGCAAGACACAAAAGCAAGATGGCCCAAAAAAACTTGCGTTTTCAGTGGCTCTCAACCAGTTTTGAATCAGGACTCAGATTTAACAAGCATTGACCTAAAAAAGTGAAATGTCTCTTAAATCAAACTTTGTAATTTATTACCATTACATAAGTTGCATAAGCAAAACTCAAAATTAAATCCAAAAAAAGGGAAGATGATCTTCTACCTAGTGATAAATACCACCTTCATGTCATTCCAAACCCGTAAGACCTTCGTTCATTTTCAGAACACAAATTAAGATATTTTTCATGAAATCTGAGAGCTTTCTGGCCCTGCATAGACATCAATGCAACTGACACGTTCATAACATTGTTAAAACAGTCCAAGTCGCATCAGTGGCTATTTTTTGGTTATTTTTGCGTACAAAAAGAATTCTCGTAGCTTCATAAAATTACGGTTGAACCACTGATGTCACATGGACTATTTTAAACCTTAATGCATACCTCGGGCTCTCTCCCTCCTTCATTTTTTTAAGTTTGACATCAGCTTTCTTAGTATTCCTCAATCTATTCATTATAAACAATAAAACAAGAAAAAGAAACAATAAAATATAAAAAAATTCTCTGTTTTCTGATTGATTTTTTGTTAAAAAGTGTATAGGGTTGCTAGAGACCCGAGGTGTGTGATAGTGTAAGTATATTTTTCGTGCGCAAAAAATATGTAAATATCTGATGACTAAATACATGCAATGTTTGATAGACAATAATGACGTGATGTTTCACTTGTAATTATCGCAGCCATAAAACAAAAGAATATCTTTAGGAAAAATTGAATTGATTTGATGGCTTTACTGCGGAGCAATTACTGTATGCAATAAAATATAAATGTCACTGTCATTTGATGGTGGATGTGGTGAATAAGCTGCCAGCGATCAAAATAATGGTTTTGAAGTCATTGAAAACGATCATTTTGTGAATATGTGTCACGATGTCGTGTGTGGGGAATGATCAGGATGAGCGAGGAGGTCCAAAACATAGTGTTTTATTTATAATATCCACAGGGAAACAGGAACGGACAGGAAACAGCAGGGAACCAGCAAACACAACGTAACCTGACAGAGTAACAATACAAGAAGACAATATAATCACTGACAACCAACGTAAACACAACCAACCTTAAATACACAGATGAACCAATCGGGGGAGACAGGAGTGAAACAATACAGTGACGTAGTAATTAGAACCGGAAACGGAAAGACCAAATAAGGGCATACGGGGAAGAACACACAAAACAGTCCACAAGGTCTGACAATATGGTTGAGATCGCGAATATAAGCCAGATGCTGAATGTACTGTGGAAGTGCGTTTTGACGATGACGGCGATGGTAAAATCATCTGCTCAAACTGAACCCTTCTAAGTTTCAAAAGGTAACGAAATATGCTTTATTTTATTCTTCTGTAATCGTTCTTAAAATACAAAAAAGAGTTTTTTGCTATTGCAGAAGTTAGAGATCCATCCGTTGCAGAAGAAACTGTCATGCATTTAAGGGTTAATGATGTTTTTACTACTTTTCTGGGCCTTAAACGTGTCAGTTGCGTTGCTGTCTATGCAGGGTCAGAAAGCTCTCAGATTTCATCAAAAATATCTTAATTTGTGTTCTGAAGATGAATGAAGGTCTTACAGGTTTGGATCCACATGAGGGTGAGTAATTAATAACAGAATTTTAATTTTTGTGTGAACTGTCACTTTATTAAGCCTATTTATCTTTGCTGTGAGAACATACATACGATCCACCAGTTGAGAAACACTGTTTTGCGGTAAATGAGAGGAAAACTGTTGCTAGGAGGATTTCAGGAGGAAGCTTACAAATGTTGACAAAACAGCCAGCAATACACACACTCACCCCTCGTGAGTGACGGTGGCCTTGTACCTGATTGGATTGTTTAACAGATGATGGCTTGCAGTTGCCTCCCTCCTGAACAGACTGGTCAGAAAAACACAAACAAGAGTTTGTTCTTCATCTGGATTAATCTCAAAAATCTCAACTCGAGTCTGAAATTTGTCTTTTGATTAAAGGAAAAATGACAACTATTCACATGCGAATGTCAGTGGCCATATTTTTGAAACAATATTCCATGCAGAAAGAATATCGACTTTCATCAGTACTGGGAGAGAGGATTTTCCAGGTCTCAAAGCAGGAAAGTATGCTGTATCACTTGAAACAGCATGTACAACGGGTAAAATAAGTATTGAACACATCACCATTTTTCTCAGTAAATATATTTCCAAAGGTGCTGTTGACTTGAAATTTTCACCAGGTGTCGGTAACAGCCCAAGTAATCCATACATACAAAGAAACCAGAACAAATAAGTTCTTAAATTAAGTTATGTGTAATAAAACGGAATGACACAGGGAAAAAGTATTGAACAAATGAAAAACAGAAGGTGCAAAAAGGCATGGAAAGCCAAGACATCAGCTGAAATCTATCAGTAATAAGAAAGCAATCCTGCAGTACCAGGATGATGAAGATGAAACAAGGGTGGACATTTTAGCAAGACAATGATCCCAAACACAGCCAAGGAAACTCTCAATTGGTTTTAAAAAAAAAGAAGACAAAGCTGTTAGAATGGCCCAGACAATCACTTGACTTGAATCCAACAGAAAATAAGAACTAAAGATCACAGTTCATAGAAGAGGCCCACACAACCTTTAAGATTTGAAGACTCTGTGGAAGAATGGGCCAAAATCGCACCTGAGCAATGCATGCAACTAGTTTCTCCATACAGGAGGCGTCTTGAAGCTGTCATTACCAACAAAGGCTTTTGTACAAAGTATTAAATAAATTTCAGTAGTTCAATACCTTCCCCCCATGTCATTCCAATTTATTACACATAACTTAATTTCTGAAATTACTTGTTTTGTTTTATTTGTATGTATGGATTGCTTGGGTTGTTATTGACATCTGGTGAAAATTTCATGTCAACAGCACCTTTAGAAATATATTTACCAGGAAAAATGTTGATGTATTCAATTTAAAAAAACAAAGCATTTTGAAGGCTTTTACAAATATTTATTTCTTTTAATTTTGAAGTGTTGTCAGCTAACGATGTTGCATCGTTACTTAATTCTGTAGAACATTAAGAACTTCATTGTTTTTTAAATGCAACAGTTTCATAAACTACATCATACTACTGTTACTTAGAAACTTCACATTTGTGTTATTCCTCTTCTTCGCTCTTGCTATTGTATCGTATCCCCCAGAGCTACCATAACACAACCTTTTATTAAAAAAAAAAAACTAACACGTACACGGTCACACTCAATTCTTCAGCACACAGTACAGTCGTTCTCCAAACTGGCATTGCAATAGATAAAAATGACTTTTACCTTGTTGCCGTCGTACTTGTTGCGATCGTTATTAGCTTTCTCAGCTTTCTCAGCCAACTTTTTCTGCATCTGAGGCCCTCGTCCAAAGAAAATGTAGTTGACAAAAGCATATTCCAGCAGAGCCAAGAAGACAAAGACGAAGCAGCCCATCAAATACATGTCTATGGCTTTGACATAGGGGATTTTCGGAAGCGTTTCTCTCAGGTGGGTGTTGATGGTGGTCATGGTCAGCACAGTGGTAATACCTGTATGGGAAAAATTGTGTTTATTATTATTAATATTACATTTAAAAAATAGTAAACTTAATAGTTTAAATGTTAGAAATGCCAAGAGGGTTAGTAAATAAAGACAGAATTTTCATTTTCAACTACACGGGCTTTGAAATATAAGCAAACTTTAAGGTTTACACAGTCAGTACAAGCAAGTGTAAACTCATTTGAAAGTACAAGCTTATGGAAGGCAGAACACATTGACACTGAAATTCGAGGGAAGGACTCAGCCAGGGATGAAAGCGCTCTCATTTGACACCTCTGTTCCAACGCCCACCATGAATCTGGACTCTGAGAATGGGCGCTACAGATTGAGTGCTGTCACAATGTTTAAAATGCCAGATCCGAGCCCTGCTTAGTAAACGGAATTACACAACCACAACACTGTCAAATCTAGCTATGAATAATCCACTTATGATGGCAGAAGCCTCCTTAACTTCATAATTGATTGCAATACCAAATAAAATGCTGTTTTATCCCTTAACTGACGGTTTCCGAACCTCTAATTGCCACTACACTGCACCCTTTTGTATATTATGCATTATGTGAGTACCGACCTGATTAGCTGATTATATTGGATTCATTTGTACCGAGGCCAGATCTGAGAAATTGAGAATAACATACAGGGTATAAAACAGCATGAGAGATCAACTTGGCCGCAGCTGAAGAGAACAGCCCAGCGCTGTTGTTGTTGTTGTTTTTGTTTTTTTCCTTGAGTGTCTTCCTCCCTTTCCCCAAGCTTTCCCAAATGCTATTTATATTTAATAGAATGTCTTATATTATAGATTATATTATATAAATAGAAAAGCCAATAGCATTTTTCTATTTTCTATGCATTTTATTGATTTAATGCTGTGATACTCTATTCTGTTTATTGTGTGAGTCAATCCTGAGTCAGTATCACTGTGAGTTCAAAGTGGAGCAATACTCCAAATGCTCAAACACCCACTCGGATATGTACAAACACACACACACACACAGAAGAGAACACAAATATACTGTTCAAACTCCCACTCTGTAAAATATCTCCATTATTTTCCCAAACGTTTTCCAAACAAAAGCAATCTGCCATTATTCATAGTTCTCTCAAGTGATGGTATCCTCGAAGAACATACCCTCTGACTGATATGGAAAGCAATCAGTTTTTTTTATTTAAATTTATTTTTTAAATGAGACTATACCACAATAATAGACTGGCATGAAAAAGGATGCTGTTACATAATGTTTGAAACACTGGAAATATATCAGAAAATTTTTACATTGTGTTCATAATTTTTGCATATCCAAAAATGTTTTGTAAGTTTACTTGCTATCAAGTGCCACAATGTATATCAATATATATCAGGGGCATTTCTTCCTAGGAGGCAAGAGAGGCAGTGTCTCAAAATATTGGATGAGAAAACAAATGTAGTGCAAAAATAAAACAACACCAGTATTACAAAATATAACATTAAAAAGTGTATAAATCACTTGTGTTTCTAAAGAAACACTGTCCAACACTGAAACTAGCAGGTTAAGTTACAGCAGGAGTTTGTGTTGCTCTTGCTTCCCTTGTGCCCACTGAGTTTTAACAGACCCAGTAAAGCGTGCACAGAGTTTGGTGGGGGGTAACTGAGAATGAATGGGGGAAAGTCAGGTGAGAGGAGGCAATGCCTCAATTCTGATATGATTAGATGTGACTGGTTCAGCTGTGATTGGTTCATGCGATAAATCCCGCCTCTTGTGTTCGTCTGAATGAACAATATAATGGCGTTAATGACAAGACTAATTTAAAAAAGTAAGTAAACAACTCACACACTTAAATATAACTACTTTGTTACATCAAAATAAGACTTAAAATGGCATGAAAACATGATCTGTGGGATTTTTTAGTGCGTAATCAGCTTAAATCTCTTTGACCAGTATTTACCAAGCTTTGATGACTGATGCTCCAAAAAATTTACAGTTAAGTATTAAAAAGAACAGCTGAACATAAGTTCACAAATTTAGTTCACATATATATATATATATATATATATATATATATTTAAAATACATTTTATTTTAGATGTACAGAGGGTAAAATAAGTATCGAACACATCACCATTTTTCCCGGTAATTGTATTTCTAAAAATGCTGTTGACATGAAATTTTCACCAGATGTCAATAACAACCCAAGCAATCCATACATACAAATAAAACAAAACAAATAATTTCAGAAATTAAGTTATGTGTAATAAAATGGAATGACATGGGGGAAAAATATTGAACCTACTGAAATTTATTTAATACTTTGTACATAAGCCTTTGTTGGTAATGACAGCTTCAAGACGCCTCCTGTATGGAGAAACTATTTGCATACATTGCTCAGGTGCGATTTTGGCCCATTCTTCCACAGAGTCTTCAAATCTAAAAGGTTGTGTGGGCCTCTTCTATGAACTCTGATCTTTAGTTCTTACTTTCTGTTGGATTCAAGTCAGGTGATTGGCTGGGCTATTCTAGCAGCTTTATTTTCTTTTTCTGAAACCAACTGAGAGTTTCCTTGGCTGTGTTTCAGATCATTGTCTTGCTGAAATGTCCACCCTTGCTTCATCTTTATCATCCTGGTACTGTAGGTGTTGAGACTGAACCAGCTAATATTAATTTCCACTGACAAGGGGCAGGATTGCTTTCTTATTACTGATAGATTTCAGCTAGCGTCTTGGCTTTCCATGCCTTTTTGCATCTCCTGTTTTTCATATGTTCAATTCTTTTCCCCCTTGTCATTTTATTTTATTACACATAATTTATGACCTTATTTGTTTTGTTTTCTTAGGTATGGATTACTTGGGTTGTTACCGACATATGGTGAAAATTTCAAGTTGACGGCACCTTTGGAAATATATCTACTGAGAAAAATGGTGACACGTACAATACCTATTTTACCCACTGTGTTTATTTTGTTCATTTATATTGTTCATTTGATGCCCTAACCTGACAAACTTTGGCAAATCAAATGATCATGCTATTGTCTAAAGTGCTTTTTTCAACCCATTAAAGGAGTAGTTCCAGAACGTCCAGAACAAAAATTTACAGATAATGTACTCACCCGTTTGTCATCTAAGATGTTAATGTCTCTCTTTCTTCAGTCATAAAGAAATTATGTTTTTTGAGGTAAACAATTCAGGAATTATCTCCACATAGTGGACTTCTATGGTGCCCACAAGTTTAAACTTCCAAAATGCAGTTTCAATACAGCTTTAAAGGGCTCTAAACGATCCCAGCCAAGGAAGAAGGGTCTTATCTAGTGAAACAATCTCAAAAATTATATACTTTTTAACCTCAAATGCTGGTCTTGTCTAGCGCTGCGTGTACCCTGTGCATTCTGGTTCAGTTTAGTTAGAGTATGTCTAAAAACTCCCATCTCATCTCAGTGTTTACAACTTGAACGTGTAAAGAAGGGCAAACGCCCTTTACAAAAAGAGGCAAAACAGCGATGTACTGTAGGGCGATTTTGAAGTTGGAAGAGAAAATGAGATGGGAGTTTTTAGACCTACCCTAACTGTTTTAAATGGGACTGTCCAGAGTATGCATAAAAAAGTATTGTTAAAAAGTATATCAATTTTTATTTTGGAAAATGACCAATCGTTTCGCTAGATAAGACCCTTTAGAAGTTTAAACTCATGGGCACCATAGAAGTCCACTATATAGAGAACACTCCTGACATGTTCTCCTCAAAATCATAATTTCTTTACGACTGAAGAAAGAAGGACATCTTGGATGACAACGGGGTGAGTAGATTAACTGTAAACCTTTGTTCTGGAAGTGAACTACTCCTTTAACTTGTAAATATAAATTTAATCAAGGACAATGATTAAAAAAATAAAAAATATTAAATAAATCCCTGCATGCTTTCACTCCCACGACTTGTGTGAAGTCAGCCAATCGGATTGGAGCTTGCCAGGTTGAGAAAGTGCTTTCCAGTTTTGTGAGCAATATGCATCAGTCAGATGGTCAGCGAACAGACTGTGGGCGGTCTGAGGACGTGCCGTCTGAGAGTGAGACTAGTGGTGACATATCTTGATGTAACTTGATGTAAGTAGATTTTCTATGTGCCAACAATATCAAAATAAGGTATTTTGAAAGTCTTTTAGTCAATACAAAAAAGTTAATGAGATTAGATGTTTTTCGACCCCAACGTTCATCAAAATATCTTCTTATATGCTCTGTAAAAGACAGAACTTTGCTTTTTAGGAGAACTCTCTCTTCAACATGACCCTATGTGTCTGTCTGCTCTGCATATTTAGTAGTTCCACCGTTCTGCAAATCTCATTTTCAGATTAGTCATAAATCTGCTTTACGAACGTCGTCTCCCGGTTAACGCCGCCACTCAAATCACTGTGTTTGTTGCTGACTCTGCTGTAGCTGTGGTGGGACATAAGTGTGAATATGCCTGACTGGAGCAAGAAATGAAACTGTCAATATTTCTGTTGCCCTGCGAAGGACCGACCTCTTTTGCAACAAACACAGCAAGACTCCATCATAGCTGAGCTAATATCTCAAAGAAACTGCCAACTTCCTCTCCAAATCACATCGCAGAACTATTTGAAGATGAGCGTTCATCCCGACTATGACAAGCCTGATCTTATAGCTTAGATCTCGAGCGCTAAAGTTACAGACTTTTACTTTGGGTTTTTCCTCTAATTAAAGTGTAATTAGTGCAGGGCAGTGTGCTTTACAGGGGACCTTGTCTCCGTCACATTCACACTCCCTAAGGAAAGCCGTTACCTCGTTAACGAGAAAAGGGTCTCGTCGACTGACTGCAAAGCAGCCATGTCCTAGTTTCTACCCTGAGCAGCATCACATTAACATTTAAAGTTACATTAAGCACAATTCTTGAAATTACAATCCAGGCACTTTTCGACCGAGACTCCGGCTGCCCAGAACATCTCAAACAGTGGATTTTAAAAGAATGTACATGCTTTTCTTATTTTCTCTTGTCTCCTGACTATTTAAATGACTTTAATAATTTAGTATTAACCCCAATGCTGCAGAGAACAGTTTTTCCACTGAATAAAGTGATTTTTGTACAGAATTTGGAGGTGAACATCCTTTACATTCACCTACATTATGCATATTCTTTACTAGTGTTTTCAATTTAAATTTTTAATTGCACTAGATATAAATTAACACTATTAATCAAGTAAAGGGATTCAACTTTTGTCTGCTGACTTTATATAGGCTAAATTGCTTTCATGCCTTATAAATTAGGTAAATGTTACAACCATACAAAAGACTATACTTACAGTAATATTGGGACATATGTGACCCTTGAACACAAAACCAGTCTTAAATAGCACAGTATATTTGTAGCAATAGGCAAAAATACATTGCATGGGTCAAAATTATACATTTTTCTTTTATTCCAAAAATCATTAGGATATTAAGTAAAGATCATGTGTCATGAAGATATTTTGTACATTTCCTACCGTAAATATATAAAAACTATGCATTAAAGGTGATTTTTTTGCACCCTCAGATTCCAGATTTTCAAATATTTTGCCCTATCCTAACAAATCATACATTAATGGAAAGCTTATTTATTCAGCTTTCAGATGATGTATAAATCTCAATTTCAAAAAATTGACCCTTCTGACTGTTTTTTTGGCCCATGGTCACATATTATTACAAATCAAAATAATTGTTTTCTATTATAAAGTATTTTAAAATGTGACTTATTCCTGTGATGGCAGAGCATAATACTTAAATTCAGCATTTACTTGAAATACAAATCAGTGTAACAACATACATTTCTTTAGTGTCACTCTGGTCAGTTGACTGCAAGAAAAAAACTACTCATGAATAATGTGTCTATTATTCTATAATAATTTTATATTCATTGTTTTATATGTCATTTTTATAAATCTATACCTACCCCAAGAGTTGCTGCTGATTAGTTAGGAATTGCTGGTATTTAGAATCAATGACCCATCTGTCATAAATTTACATAATCTCACAGAAATTTATGTAATCTCACTTTACATAGCATCATCCCATATTTTAGAAAAAGGTGAGCTGTCATAGGACTGCACAAAATAGCAAACTAAAATTAGCATGTCTAGCCTCTTAGACCTTTTATTCAAAGGCTTTATTACGGAGTTGAATATTAGAATGCAGAATACAATTTAACAACCGTAGACACCAAAGAAAACGGTCGGCACTTCACTCCCACAGTGCGTTCACTGTAAAGGCCTGAGTCCCCAGAGTGAGAGAGGACATGTGTGGGCAGATGGATGCCTGTCCTAGCTTACATAAACTCAAAAGCAGCATTCTGGTGTGAAGAAGAGGGCCGTACATGGAGCACACTGCATTGATTTGTGCATGACCAGGTCACAGCAAGGGAGGATCAAACTCAGCTCAGCACAGAGAGTTCAGCGCAGGGGAGTTACCTAACCAGAACTAACATCTACCTTCACACAGACCTGTCTGCAGTGAATAGTGTGGGATGTCGTTCTTTTGAGTTAGACTTTTGAAAGTTAAATGCACAACATTGGCAAGCACTCAAGATCTATTTCGGATTGCTTTCAGGCACTTTGACCAAAGCGTTTAGTCAAAGTTCCTTTAAGGGAATAGTTCACCCAAAAATGAAAACTTTGTCTTTATATTACTTACCTTCATGCAATTCCAAACCTGTACCGTATGGCTTTTACTGTTCAAAATAAAAGGCGAATTTCTGAAGGCCATTCATTTGAATAAGATAAAAGGGAAAATGGTCAATATCCACGATTACAAAAACTTCAGATCTTCTAAAGCTACATGTTGCTGTAAATAAGAACTTGTTCTTAAACGGATGGTTCTCCCAAAAACTAACCTAATGATTTACTCACCCTCAAGCCATCCTAGGTGTATATGACTTTATATGAGTTTATTAAAAATGTCCTGGCTCTTCCAAGCTTTATAGTGGCACTGAATGGCTGTTGAGATTTTGAAGCCCAAAAAAGTGCATCCATCCATCATAAAAAGTAGTCCACATGGCTCCGGGAAGTGAATAAAGGCCTTGTATTTGTAAGAAAAATAGCCATATTTAAGACTTTATAAACCGTAATCTGTAATATCGAGAGAGTGGGCGTTCCAGCAGATGACGTAGGATGTAGGCGTAGCGTAAGCTCTGGTCTCGTGAGAACCGAGTTTTGTTTACAGCAAAGGAAAACCTTCCCTTGGCTTATATCAAAATCCTCATTTTTCTGTACTTCTAATTCGTGACTAGTGTTTTGTTTTGCTCTCTCCCACTACATGTTTTACATCACCCACCGGAATGCCACTCTCTCATGAATGTGCGTACAACAGTTAGCAGAATCTAGAGATTACGATTTATAAAGTTTTAAATATGGATATTTTTCCTAAACACATTGCTTTGTTTGAGAAAGCCTTTATTAACCCCCAGAGCCGCATGGAGCACTTTTCATGAATAATAGAAGCAGTTTTTGGGCTTCAAAATTTTGACCCCGATTTAGTGCCATTATAAAGCTTAGAAGAGCCAGCTAATTTTTAAAATAACTCAGTTTGTATTTGTCTGAAAGAAGAAAGACAAACACCTAGAATTGAGGGTTAGTAATTCAGGGGGTAATGTTAATTTTTGGGTAAACTATTCCTTTAAGTGACTTGCCTGGTTAAATAAAGGTTAATGGTAGCTTTGGGTGAAAAACAGACCAAAATAATACAGTATTCACTGAAAATCTTGACATCTGTCCTGGAAGAAGTAGCAACTCATAAATGAATTGTTCTTTTCCAATCTGTTCAATAAAGCTGTTGTGTTTTATGTCTACATTACATAAAATCTTCTTTCAATACATTTATTACACTATTTATTAATCTGTGTTAATGTTAGTTAATAAACATACGGCCGTTCATTATTGATTTAGCATTGTGATTTAGCAGCAGTTTGTACATATTTTACGAGGTGGCTAATTCCTACGAATTCGTATGACCTCACTACAAAAACAAACAATTTTAGCGAAAACGTACGTATTTTATGGGTTGCACAATACGTATGAATTTGTACGAATGACCTACACCTAACCCTGCCCCTAAACCTACCCATCACTGAAATCATACAGATTCATACGACTGAGGTTGTACAAATTTTGTACGAATTAGCCACCAATAAGTACAAATTGGTCGTGAGATTGCGTTTGATGTAGTGTTGTCTGGTTGAGACGTGGGGTGATGGCATCATCGTTTCACAAAATAATCAGATTGGCTGTAAACACAAGAACGCAAGGGTGTCGTTTTCAGATTTATCCACTCTGGAACCCGGTTTCAAAAAACAGAGGTTTCAGGCTCCCAAAATGTTGGTTCCATCTGGACGAAATGCTGATATGATACCAAATTTTTACGTATACAGCTGAACGCGTCTCTGTGTGGACGGGCACAGATCTAATGATTTTGAATTTATATCAACGTCCAGTATTTCATATGCATTGCTGGAGCACAAACTTATCTCACAATATGCTCTGCTTTAGTCATTAGCCAGTCTTGAGATCTTACAACAATCTTCCCTGAAGATCGTCACGCCTGACCACGTCAGCAAAACAATCGGAAGACATCAGTGAAACATCATCTACATCATTTGATATGTTTGCTTCTTGCGTCATTTGATAACTTCCCTTCTGAAATGAATCAAGGCCTTAAGTGTGCTGCAGTAATGCAGTGCGAGATACAGGGCCAGGGCCAGGGCCGGGCCGGATGTGGCTGCAGAGAATGGATGGAGTCAGCGAGCAGTGGGAGGTGGCGAGACAGAGGCATTTAAGGCAGAGATTCATCTGTGCTGCAGCATGCCTTGGGATTGAAATGGAAGTTAAATGTAATTGTTTTCTAGCTGCATTGATCCCTTTGTTTTCATTTGGCTGCCTGGCTGTGGGAGGACAGCAGAAAAAGACAAAGAAAAAGAGGAACAGAAACAGAGAGAGAGAGAGTAGCAAAATAGATAGACGGGGGTGGGGGCCTTGTAATGATGCGTAGAGGCAGGTGAGATGGGTGGTATATGTGTGGGGGACCCAGGAGACTCCTTCCTCCCAGTGTAAAGTGTTCTCATTTCTCCGCTTAACATGGTTAATGAGGACAATTTCCCTAAAGAAGGCCCATATCCAACATATCACATTCATCTCAAAGAGCTGCACCTGGGTGCATGAACAAACACACTCTCGCACACATTAAACATGTGATTAAAATAATATTGTACTGCGCTCTGTGATCTATCTCTGTGATTTAAAAATGCCCTGATGATAATATTGTGCATGCACAGAAGTCTCTTCAGCAGAAGCTTTTGTAAATCTGAGCTCATACACGCTGAGTTTGGTGTCCACACGGGCAGCGAGTAGGCTGGAGGCAGTGAGACTGAAATGTAGTTTAAAAGCCGCACACAGTAGCTCTGTTTCACAACCAAGAAAGCTGCCTTGCTGTCAACTGTCTAAATAGGAAGGTGCCTCCTAGGCAGCATCCTGACCGAAATGGAACAAGCTGCTCACAATTTAAACTAGTTCAGCTACACAGTAGCTTTGGATATAAAAGTAGTTAGCTAAACTACATTTAAAGTTCAATAGTGGAGAAAATACTGTACTGACCCCAAAGTTTTGAGTGTTTGTACACTGCCGTTCAAAAGTTTGGGATCAGTACGATTTTTAATGTTTTTTAAAGAAGTTTTCTGCTCATCAAGGCTGAGTTTGATTAAAAATACAGAAAAAACAGTAATAGTGTGAAATATTACTGTGATTTAAATTTGTGGTTTTCTATTTTTAATATACTTTAAAATTGAATTTATTCCTGTGATGCAAAGCTGAATTTTCAGCATCATTACTTCAGTCTTCAGTGTCACATGATCCTTCAGAAATCATTTTAATATGCTGATTTATTATCAGTGTTGAAAACAGTTTTTTTTCTGGAACCTATGATAATGTTTCAGCATTCTTTGATGAATAAAACATTAAACATCTTTTGTAACAATATTCACTACCGTTCAAAGTTTGGGTTCAGTATTTTTTTTCTTTCTTTCTTTCTTTGAAAGAAATGAATACTTTTATTCAGTAAGGATGTGTTAAATTTATAAAAAGTGATAGTAAAGACTTGTTGTTAGAAAAAAATTCTATTTTGAATAAATGCTGTTCTTTTTAACATTACATCCAACATTGATAAATCAGCATATTAGAATGATTTCTAAAGGATCATGTGACACTGAAGACTGGAGTAATGGCTGATGAAAATTCAGCTTTGCATCACAGAAATAAATAATATTTTAAAGTATATTAAAAAAGAAATCTGTTATTTTAAATTGCAATAATATTTTATAATACTGCTTTTTTCCTGCATTTTTGATCAAATAGAAAAAAAAAAATTGAGAAACTTCTTTAAAAAAAAAAAATTGAATGGCATAGTGTATATAATTAAAAATAAAGTATTACAATAATATTTTTCTGTTTCAGTGCAAAAATAATGTAAAACTGTCACACAAGCATTTTGAATGGTTCAATAAAAAATGTCTAAAACTGATTCACTGAAAGGAATCAGATTTTACATAATGTACAATTTAGGCATTTTTATTTTTTCAATTTTTTTGCTAGTTTGTGTAAAAAGTAGCTTGTTGCTGGAGAAGCTACAATATTTTTGTATAAGTTAGCCACACATATACATTGTAAAAAAAGATTTTTGTAAATCATTTTAACTTGTCTACTTTCAAATTTCATTAAATTCCATTTCTTTTCAATCGTTTGCTAAATTTTCTAGTAATTTCTGACTGAAATTGTTTTCAGTGTAGCACTCCTTGTATAAAAACACATGATACACACAAATATTACATACTATATAAATGTAAACAGTAAATTTTGATTATATCGCTCACGTTCTTGCTATCCCAAAAAGATCCCTTAGAATTTGGGAAAAAATTTGGAATCGCCTTCACAAAGGGAGTATGCCTTAAAAGGCTGTTTATGCTGGGTTTTGAAACAGAGCTTTTGTGTCCTGCTACTCACTGCAGCT
Organism: Labeo calbasu; assembly: GCA_019740295.1. Classification (NCBI taxonomy): domain Eukaryota; kingdom Metazoa; phylum Chordata; class Actinopteri; order Cypriniformes; family Cyprinidae; genus Labeo; species Labeo calbasu. The sequence goes on from JAHKKF010537559.1 coordinate 25,594, forward strand.
GGAGAGGTTCTGTAGCCTTTCGGGCAAACTGAGTCACTTCTCATTCTGGAATAACAACATCAGAGCAAAGACACACATACTGAGAACAGTCTCTCTCTCTCTCTGCGAGCAGTCGCTGTACTGTGTCAAAAGCAATGGGTTTGTGGCTACCTGGGTCTACCCTGTTCCTTGTTAAATGATGCATGCGCCCCTACAATATCTGTCTGTGTGTCTATGTGTGTGTGTTGGTGTTTGTCTGGAGGCAAGATCCAAGAAAAAGTAAACCAAAGGGAGGGTGAAGACTCTGAGGAGACCTGGAGTGTGTACAGAAAAAGTTGCAATTCAAACAGAATACCGAATGTTGGCATTCTAGTTATTGGAACATCCAACAATGCGCTGTTAAATAAAGCATGCGCTTCCACAGCGGAAACGACAGATGACATACATCCTGTCAGCCGTATACAGGACATCCTAATGAATAAATAGCATACCTAATGCCACTCTGGCTGCTGAGGCATCGTAGTTGATCCAAAAGGAGACCCAGGACAGGATGGTGATCAGGATGGAGGGCATGTAGGTCTGCAGGATGAAGTAGCCGATGTTTCTTTTTAGCTTGAAGCTCAAAGATAGTCGAGGGTAGGCACCTGTTAAAGAAATAAGAAAGATAGTTAAAGAAAATGAAAGGGAAGGAAAAGCAAAGACTGCGAGGAAAAGAGGTAAACAGGGAGACACGGCAGAGAGAACAGACGGATATTTATTTCAAAAAGGCTTTGGAGAAATTCTGTACATTTTACATTAGTCGCACTGGCAGCACGGGTAGCCTTTTGTTGCTATGGCAACTGGCAAGCGTGGACAAAAAAAATCTGTGATTTGTTGTAGCTTAGCCTTGAGCACAAACACCACAGTGTGAAAGGAGACAAGAAAAGAGAATGAAATAGTGAGTAAACATTAAATGTTAAAGCCCCCTGTGAAATCAAAACTAGACTTTTATGGCTTGTAGGCCATGCCTATTAGTTTTGAAGCCATCTATTCGCTAGAACACTTCTAAAAAAAATACAAATACATAATACAAATTGAAAACGTACAGGAAATTAGACCAAAAACTTACTCAATGTGCACTACAGAGATTTTTCAATCAAATGCTCTCTAAATAGATAATGTCCCGTCCCCTGCTGCAAAATAATATCCTTTTCAAATGGAAATATGTCAAAACAGTAGTGTCAGAAATTCATTTTTCTATTTAGGAGCTATATTCACCCCATGGAATTGATCTTAATTAGCATTTCTTTCAGAGTGTCTATTTACACTAAGCGCAAATAGCCCGCCTTGTTGGCAGAGGCAATTTACACTAACTCCGCCCACCAACGTGTGTTTGGGCTAGACAACATTACAAAAGACGCCTGCTAAACAACAGCTCCAGTGGCGTAAGTGGTAAAACGTGAATCGGTTTTGCTGTGATCGACTTTTGCCAAACACGTTCTTCTCATTTTTCAAAAATCGAAAAATGTAACACAAAGTGCCTCACGGGTGTTTATCGGTTAGGGTTAGGGATAAGTGTAGAGATGGCTTTATTGTACCAAGGCAGCATCCATTTATTAATTTTACTAAAAATGAATTTATAATGCACTGCAATAGTGAGGTGCAAATATCTGCCACTAATTGCACTGAGTAGTATAAATAGAACCTAATATTATTGCAAAGAAAATACTACTATTTTAACATAGTGTAAATAGAATATATCGCTATTTGCACTTAGTGTAAATAGCATATCGCTAAGAAAATACTGTTTTTTTTTTTTTTCACTTAGTGTAAATAGAATCCATTGCTATTTGCACTTAGTGTAAATAGCAGCTGCTGCTGTTTTCATGATGGCAAATTTAACTATATACTACAGACTATATGTGACCCTGGACCACAAAACGAGTCTTAAGTTGCTGGGGTTTATTTGTAGCAATAGCCAAAAATACATTGTATGGGTCAAAATTATTGATTTTTCTTTTATGGCAAAAATCATTAGGAAATTAAGTAAATATCATGTTCCATGAAGATATTTTGTAAAATTCCTACTGTAAATGTATGAAAACTTAACTTTTGATTAGTAATATACATTGTTAAGAACTTCATTTGAAGAACTAAAGGCAATTTTCTCAATATTTAGATTTTTTTGCACCCTCAGATTCCTGATTTTTAAATAGTTGTATCTCTGCCAAATATTGTCCTTATTTATCCAGCTTTCTTATGATGCATAAATCTAAATTTTGAAAAAAATGACCCTTATGACTGGTTTTGTGATCCAGGGTCACATATGTTACTGTTACGTTTTTATGTCAGATATTTTTATATTCAATTTAATTTATACCTTAAATAATGAAATAATGTCAGATCAATTCATGCTGAAAAAAAATATATAATCAACAACAACACCAACAACAAAACTTCTTACAAAGGCAATTTTTGTCCTCATATTTTCCTATTATTGTTATGTATACATTTTTGGCCCAAGACCCAAGATGGAACTTGCTCTTATCAAGAGATTTACTAAAGATTTGGCCACATTTACTACTGTTTGGTGAATTTTTGCAGACAAAATGCAGTAATTTCAATAGGAAGCCACACAATTAGGAATTTCGTGTGAAGGAATTTCGTTGAAATTTCACTAATGTGACATTTAGGGTTAGGGGATTGAATCACTGTTTGAATCCCTGTTAAAGTGACAGTTCACCCAAAATGTAAAATTCTGTCATTAATTACTCACCCTCATGTCGTTCCAAACCCGTAAGACCTTTGTTCATCTTTGGAACACAAATAAAGATATGTTTGATGAAAACCCGAGAGCCTTCTGACCCTGCATAGACAGCAACGCAACTGACACGTTCAAGGCCCAGAAATGTAGTAAGGACATTGTTAAAATAGTCCATGCAACATCTGTGGTTCAACCACAATTTTATGAATCTACTAGAATACATTTTGTGCGCAAAGAAAACTAAAATAATGACTTAATGATGAGTTAATTAACGACTAAGAGAAGAATTATTGAATAAAGTCCCTATTTTTTTTTTCTTTGTGCACAAAAAGTATTCTTGTAGCTTCATAAAATTAAGGTTGAACCACTGATGTCAAACGGATTATTTTAACAATGCCTTTGTGGGCCTTGAATGTGTCAGTTCTATTGCTGTCTATGCAGGGTCAGAAAGCTCTCGGATTTCATCAAAAATATCTTAATTTGAGTTCTAAAAAATGAACATGAGGTTAAGTACTTAATGTTTAATGTTTAACCCTGTTTAACTCTATCATCAGACAAAAGAACATTAGCTAATATAAACATACCACGCCTTACAACACCAATATAATACAAAAATACACAAGCGGTCTGACACTGAACCATGCGGCTTATGTGATGAGAAATCTCTGCTTAGCTATTTATGGAGGTGAAAAAAGCAACTAACAAGCATTCAGCCTAGATACACATACACACCCAAACATGCACACAACCTATGAACAAAATCACACATCCTACACACATATAACACAACCTACAGATGCACATTATGCAACCTGTACACACATCACAGTCTATAAAAACACGCTACGTAACCTACGTGATGAACTTAAGCTACCTACACATATACTTCAGACTAATTACTTGTACTTCACAAAAACCTTCCCACACAAAGAACACACACATCTATGTTCTATTGGTCAAAGAAACAGACAGTCCCGCCTCTAAACTCACACTATTGGTTGCGTTAATGCTGATGTGTTGGGCTGGTCAAGGGTTCAAGTTTTGGCTGGTTAGCCGGTGTTGTAGTTTCTATACACAATTTGAACCCAAAAATGGCAGTTAAATCGACAGCCATTAAATATATAAACATACACATTTTTTCTTATAGAAAAAGCTTATCATAGCATCAGAAATTTAGTCACACTCTCCTCAATCGCAACCTCACGATTCCCATAATCCTATTCACTATGTGTAGAAGAAAGCCAGTCTCTTTCTATGTGTCATTAATTCAGAATGGGGAATAATCATTACAGTGCTGCCTCTATGAATGCCTTAGTTTTAGAAGAGAATAATTTATGCAGTGGGTCTTCTACCTCATGAATATGTGATGGTTTGTATCAAGTGGCTGTTTTTTTTCCCTCTCTCTGACTCCATCTCTCACTTTCTCCCCTTTCCATCTCTGCTCTTCTCTTTAGAAGCTTGAGGAAATAGAGTGGTAATTGCTCCTCCATTATTACTGGTCTGTTCTATCATGAGGAAGAAAGATATCTGATGCACAGGCCCCAATTAGGCAGCTTTTCAAATAAGTGGTACATGGGAATATCATTCTCGGGAGAGTGCGGCCAGAAAAGAGGACAACCAGAAAAAAAAAATTGAAAAAAAAAAAGACATGATCTGTAGAAATCACTTTTCTGCATTGTAAATAAGAAATCATCACTTTTCTACATTGTAAATACACTCGGTTAAAATGTTCAGCTTGATCAGGGTTTTAAAATGTGTGCAATTTTGTGCATACAGACTTCAGGGTCTTTTTTGCTAGCAAACTTCTTGCAACCTTACACCCTGACCCATGTCTCAGAACTAAGCTATACACTTTATCACAGGCGGAATTACATGACTAGCAAATTACACTCTTAAGACAACACATTTTACTGTTTTAGTATTTCATCAATTTTATTGCTATTGCCTCTGTAACAAGAACTATAACAAATGATTTGGGGACCCCTTCAATAGCTTTCCTGATGCAAACTATTGTACTAAATCCTGTCTTGCACAAATAAAAATAAGTGCAAGCAAACAGTTTTAAGAGTAAAATTCCTGTAGGGCCCTTTTGAGGGTTCACTTTTTGGATCTTGGTTATGTTGTAGACATCTTACATAATATTTTAAGCACAAGCGAATCAACGTACTGTATAAAATATAAAAGTGCAGCTTTTCATTTAAAGGGGTCATGATTTCAATGTTCAAATATTAATAATTTGTCACTTCATGTTTTATTTGGATTAAAGAGGCAGGCACAGTATTAACTGTTTATATTATATTATTTAATATAATATAAAAAATGCTAAATAAGTGGGATTAAAAGAAGTCTGGTGCAAAAAAAAAAAATTAAGTTGAATATTAACCTGTCTTGCTACTTTACCTGTGGAAAAGACAACATTTCTGGATACAAGTTTGTAGTCCACGATGGAGAACTGTGGGAGCTCGATACGTGACACACCAGTCACTGCATTTTCTCCTCCCTTCCAGTAAAACTCGATGTCATCTGTTGTGTATCCATCTACAGGACAAACAGAAATCAAGTTATAGACGAGTAAACAACACATTATTTGTTCAAAGTTAATATTAGATCACAAATTACGTTTTAGAGGGAGATCCACTGAGGTTAGACAGTGCTTCATGCAGTGAAATGTACATATTTATGTATCTATCAATTCTAAGGGTTGGTGGTTTTTTGAAATAGCATGTCTTTTCTATAATTAGTGAATGTAACATATGCTGAAAAGTAAAAAAAAAAAGTCAGTGCAAGTGCACTGTTAGCATAATCATGCATATGAGCATCTGTTTTGTACAAGTGTGGGGAGCTGTTAGGGGTCAGATTTCCCACTGTGACACAGATAGCTCTATTTTACACCGGCATTGCCATGTTTGTAAACCGTAATGAGCTAGGTGGTTTTATTAGTGCATATGAAGCACTGTGTACAATTAAAGTTGGGTTATTTAGGGGAGTGATTACGATATTCTGTGAGTGATTTTACCCGCTAAAAAATTCAGGTAGTGACAACCGAATTGTCATTCAAATTTGTGTACTATGTACACTGCCAAACTGAACAACTAGTTGTTAAGGCAGTGATGTAATTAAAAGTGACAGTCCACAGAGACTTGATTGTTTAAATGCAGTTAATGAGCATAAACAAAACATGCTGCTTCTGTCAACAGAAGTTTTACTACAGGTGCCATGCAAGATTCAATACCCTGCAGAGTCTCTTGGAGTAAAAGTTTGTTTTGGGGGTATTTGGAGTCAGAAATATTACTATATAGCTTTTTGATGTAATCAAAAAATTTTTTTTACTTTTAGTTAGCAAGCTAAGATAAAATTCCACTACACATTCAGTTCAAAACAGCCTGCTAAGATGACATATTTAGCAAAAGGTACTTCATAATCATGATATAAAATAATTTCATCTTGAGCAACGATACTTTCTGGGGTCAGTACTTTTTTTTCTTTAAAGAAACATATACTTTTATTTCATAAGGATGCATTACATTGATCAAAAGTGACAGTTAAGACGTATAATGTTACAAAGATTTCTATTTTTAAATAAAACGCCATTTTTTAGGCTTTCTATTCATCACAGAATCCTGAAAATCCTGACTTTTTATCTCACAATTCTTTTTTCTGAGAATTGCATTATATAAAACAAAATTGTGAGTTATTAAGTGAAAATTGTGAGATATAAACTTGCAATTCTGAGAAAACATCTGTCTTTTTTCTCCTCAGAATCACAATTGTGAGTTTATATCTCACAATTCTGAGAAAAAAAGTTTTAATTGAGAGAAACTCACAACTGCGAGGAAAAAAAAAAGTCAGAATTGTGAGAAAAGGTCAGAATTACGAGTGTCTGACTTTATAACTTGCAATTGAGGGTTTATATCTTGCAATTCTGAGACAAAAATCAGAACTGTGCGAAAAAAGTCAGAGTTGCAAGATATAAACTCGCAGTTGTGACACAAAAAGTCAGAACTGTGAGTTTCTGACTTTAGAACAATTCTGACAATTCTTTTTTTCATTTTGAGAAAAGTCAGAATTGCAAGCTATAAACTTGCAATTGTGAGAAAAAAGTCATAATTACATAAAAATTTCAGAATTGCAAGATATAAACTCACAATTGCGAGAAGAAAGTCAGAACTGTGAGTTTGTATTACGCAATTGAGAAAAAACATCAGAATTGCGAGATATAAACTCACAATTGCATGAAAAAAGTCAGAATTGCAAGAAAAAAGTCAGAATTGTGAGAAAGTTTGTATCATGCAATTGAGAAAAAAACATCAGAATTGTAAGATATAAACTCGCAACTGTGAAAAAAAAGGTCAGAATTGCAAGGAAAAAAAGTCAGAATTGCGAGAAAGTCAGAATTGCAGGTTTGCATCATGCAATTAAGAAAAAACATCAGAATTGCAAGATATAAACTCACAATTGCATGAAAAAAGTCAGAATTGCGAGAAAGTCAGAATTGCAAGTTTGTTTCATGCAATTGAGAAAAAAACATCAGAATTGTGATATATAAACTCACAATTGCGAGAAAAAAGCCAGAATTGCGAAGAAAAAAGTCAGAATTGCAAGAAAGTCAAAATTGCGAGATAAAAAAACTCCCAATTGCGAGAAGAAAGTCAAAAAAACAGCTGGTCTTAGCTGGTTTAAGATGGAAGTAACTGGTTTTAGCTGGTCTCCCAGCTAGGCTAGACTGGGGAGGTTTTATCTGGTTGTTCCTTCTGGTCTCCCTGCCTGGCCAGCTAAACAAGTGGTCAAAACTCTTCTAAAACAAGCCTGCTGACGAGCCTTGACTAGCTATGACCAGACTGGACAACCAGCTAAAACCAGCCAACCATCTAGGCTGGGATAATAACAAATGTTTCTTGAGAAGCATATTAGCATATCAGAATGATTTCTGAAGGAACATTATCCTGGAAAAAAGGCTGCTAAAAAAATTCAGCTTTACCATCACAGGAATAATTCACATTTTAACATATATTCAAATAGAAAACATATTTTAAATTGTAATAATATTTCACAATATTACAGTTTTGACTGCATTTTTGCAGCCTTAGTGAGCAAAAAGACTTCTTTTGTAAACATTTAAAACAATTTTACTGACCCCAAACTTTTGAACAGTAATGTACGCCTATATGGTAAAATGGATATGGTAATATACATTTTTTATTCAAATCCTATAAAGAAGTTGAACTGTTAAAAGTTTAAACTTTATTATTATTATTTTAGGCCTCACAGCAGAAAAGACACAACACTTTATTAAATAATACTGCACTGTTTATTTTCGCTCCTTCGCCAGCACCAAACTAGCACTGACCAGTATAAACCAGCTTGGAACAGCATGGAAATGTATGCTGTTCTTTGCAGCAGAGTGTGTGTGTGTGTGTGTGTGTGTGTGTGTGTATGCCAGTGAGAGGAGAGAGAACACTTACAACTCTCGATCTCCAGAGTGCAGTTTTGCTCATCTAATGGATACCTTCTCAGATCCATCATGCAAGCAGCAGTGGTGGTGATTCTAGAAACACAGAAACACACACAGGTCACAGAAAAATCAAAGCCACAATTGTATACATTCAAGTACTCACAGCTCTTCTTTAGTAGCAGGTACCACACTTGCTAAACAACACTGCAAAACTTTTGTGTGTCTAATTGTAAACAAGATGAGCAAGATGCCTTCAAAAGGCTTTTGAACTAAATATAGCACAGAGCATGCATATGTATGAGTGGACATGAACAAACAGTACAGATCTGAATATATGAAAATGTAGTTTTCTCCCATAAAAGTGGCTACTGAGTAGTGGTATTGCAAACAAGCTCAAAGAAAGCCTACATGTCATCTCACTCCATTTATCGTGTCACCTTGCTACAACTTTGAGCATAGACTAAAATGTGATGACAAATGTTCTTTGTGAGTCAATATCAATGAACATTTAAAGTAAGGCTTGGTTTCTCATTCAGGTAACGATACCATCCAGGTATCGATTTTTCTTCCTGGTAACAGTTGAAACGTAAGTGGAAGATCATGTTCAATCCTTCTAATCTTATCTGGATGAATGCATGGCCGTGGTCAGAGGTACAATCAAGTGGGGCTCACAAAAGTCCTCTATGGCAGGAGTTCTCAGTCAAGGAGGTAATAGTAGGTTAAAATTGGTTTTAAATTTCTTGCATTCATTTTTTTTTTTTGTCCTAGGCTCTGTAATTTTAAACATCAATACTTAAAGGAGAAGTCCACTTCCAAAACAGAGATTCACATATAATGTACTCACCCCCTTGTCATCCAAAGACGTTCATGTCTTTCTTCTTCAGTCAAAAAGAAATTATGTTTTTTGAGGAAAACATTTCAGCATTTTTCTCCATATAATGGACTGATATGGTGCCCCGATTTTGAACTTTCAAAATGAAGTTTAAATGAGACTTCAAACGTTGCAGTTGTAAACGATCCCAAGGTCTTATCAAGTGAAACGATCGGTTATTTTCATAAAAATAATACAATTTATATACTTTTTAATGTCAAACGCTCACCTTGTCTTACTCTGCCTGGACTGTTTTTTTCCGGTTCATGACAGTTAGGGTATGTCAAAAATGTTCTCCCTCAACTTCAAAATCATCCTATATCGCTGTTTTACCTTTTTTTGTTAAGGGTGTTCGCTATTCTTTGCATGTTTACTTTGCATAGACTGTGTTGGTACTTTTGCACTGATGTAGGATGATTTTGAAATGATTTTTGAAGTTGAGGAAGAAAATACGATTGGAGTTTTTCAACATACCCTAACTGTCTTGAGTCAGAATACAGAGAGTTCAGGAAGAGCTAGACAAGACGAGCGTTTGAGATTAAAAAGTATTTAAATTGTATTTTTTTAATGCAAATAACCGATCGCTTTGCTAGATAAGACCCTTCTTCCTCGTCTGGACTCGTTTACAACCTCATTTGTAATTGTTTGAAGCTGCATTTAAACTGCAATTTGGAAGTTCAAAATCGGGGCACCATAGCAGAAAAATCCTGAAATGTTTTCCTCTAAAAACATAATTTCTTTATGACTGAAGAAAGAAAGACATTAACATCTTGGATGACAAGGGGCTGAGTACATTATATGTGAATCTTTGTTTTGGAGGTGGACTTCTCCTTTAAGTGTGGTCACTTTTACCTTTGTTCTGTGAATTTTCGTAGAGTTATATATTCAAGTAACAGCATACTAAACCAGTCATTTATTTATTGTTTTTGGTCTCTGTATTACATACTCTCCTTTTATTTAGATCCCCACAAATGAGCATTTTGACATATGAGCATATAACACTGGTTTGGAGTGGGTCGTTACTATGTTTCTGCAGTCCTTCCTTCCTAGAGTGGGTAAATTAAAGAGGAAACTCAGTGTCTTCATTCCATCTTCAGAGCCATTTTAATGAGCGCACACTCAGATGCCTTACCATAAATATGCAGACTCCTCTTTCTTTAATGGCGTCCAGCTCGGGCAAACAAATAAAAAAGCCCTCCATCTACACTATCGCTTCGTCAAACTACAATATGTGCAGGGAACTCCCTTGATGAACTGTAAAATGATGTTCAATGGATTGCTGATGTTCCATTCGAGCGAACGGAGATAAATCACGAAAAGACGGAAATGGTTCAATAAACTTTATAAGCAGGAACCATACATTAGCATATGGCCACATTAGTCCACAGGATCTCATTTGGAACAAAACGCAAAGCTAAATTAGGCTACGGTAACTGGCTCATAGAGCACTCCAGCTGGTACAGAGCATGAAGGCATACCCATGCTCTTCCGCGTGGGAACGAGCAAAGCAGCTCATTTAGGATCAGAGTCTGATAACACTAAAGGGCTTTAACAAGATAAAGGCACACATTAGCACTTATGCAATTTAGTAGGCGAGTGCACTGACCAAAATAGGGCATGCTCTCACGATGTGAGTCCACTGAAGCTATCAGACTCTTCCCACAGTTGAAACGTCAAATACAAACAAATGATGTGAAAGGTAGATTTTAATAAAAATCATTTTGAATCACTATTTTAAAGAAGAAAAAATTCCAGTATTTTATTGTAATTTAAAGGGATAGTTCACTTAAAAATAAAAATAACTGTCAATAATTATTCACCCTCATGTTGTCCCAAACTTGTAAGACCTTTGTTCATCTTGGAACACAAGGTAATTTTGATGAAATCCGAGAGCTTTCTGACCCTGCATAGACAGCAACGCAACTACCACGTTCAAGGCCCAGAAAAGTAGCAAGAACATTGTTAAAATAGTTCAGGTGACATCAGTGGTTCAAATGCAATTTTATACGAGAATACTTTTTGTGCGCAAAGAAAACTAAAATAACGATTTTATTTAACAATTTTCAATTTAAGAAAGTATTCCTATAGCTTCATAACATTACCACTGATGTTACATGGACTATTTTATTAATGTCCTTACTACGTTTCTGGGCCTTGAACATGTCAGTTGAGTTGCTGTCTATGCAAGGTCAAAAAGCTCTTGGATTTCATCAAAAATATCTTAATTTGTGTTCAGAAGATGAACGAAGGTCTTACAGGTTTGGAAAGACATCTATTAGTGATCAAAAGCTGATTAATTGTCAAAACAGGTAAAAGGGAAATTTACAGCGAAGACAATCAATACTGGTTGTTGGTGCTCGTTATGGGATCAGTTCTCACCTTAATCCATATAGAACTGTGCCATCCGGGTGCAGGCGGATCATGCGGTTCTTCACTGTAACACCGTGGACAAAAGACTTCTTGTCATTTAGGAAATACGTGTCAGGAACCCAGAGTTGGTCAGCTACCCGGTTGTCTAGGGTGAGATTGAGAGGAATCCCAGAATATGCGAGCCGCTTGTCCCTCCAGTACTGCTGGAAATACATGGTCAGTGTGTAGTCCTGTAGAAAAGTGAAAAAAAAATAATTAATTAATTTTATCAGACAAATTTATTATAAAAAATAATTTAGCCATAATATTTACATTACAATTTTTCCTTTTTTCTAAGAAAAAGAAATTATTTCATAAATAAAAAATAGTCCAGTGCAATTTTACCCAATTTACCCACTATTTGTGTGCTTTTTTTATTTTTATGCTTGTCTCAGTCCATTTTATTTTATATGATTTATCATTTTTTTTATTTATTCAAAACTAGGGTAGTCGGACTTTTAAAAAAAAAAATTAATCGAACTAATCACATGATGACAAAGTAGACATTACAAATTGTAGCTTTAGAAAGAAATATTTTATTTGATTCCACATAGAATTTATTACACATTAAACATTTGGCTGCAAAGGCCTAACCTAAACTATAGAACATAAATGAAGATAATTTGAGAAACATCAGCATGTTTTGTTCATACGATGAAAGACAGCTTTGTTACCAACAGTCTTCAAAATACCTTCTTTCATGTTCCACAAAAGAAAGGTTTGAAACAACATGAGGGTGAGACAGAATGACAGAATGTTCATTTTTTTATTTTTATTCTTATTTTTAAGAAATGATACTCGATATACAAAACTATGATCCACACGCACATATTAAAGCCTTCCCCTTTCGATCACCAATAGGACAAAGACACAAACGTTTCCACTCAAAGGCCTTCTGCAGTGTGCTAAACAATAGGAATCCTCCACCCACTTTTTAAATCACCAGTTTTGATGTCATCATTCATTCACCAATATTCATTCACTTAGGCTTACATATTACATTAAAATATATATATATATATATATATATATATGAAATGATACTCTAAATAGGAAGCTAAATCTGCCAGCAGGTGGTGGTCAATGTGAGTCATTCACTCTTTTGATTTGTTCAAATGGCTGATTCATTCAGAAATGAAGTAAATAGATCTTTTTGGCCCTGTCCCAAATGGCACCCTAAACCCTCGCGGGCCTTCCTCTGAGTCCGCACTTTCATGACGTAATGCCGCTTTGACTGTCGGGCAGACGTGCGTATCGAGGGTCCATAACGGCCACAAAGGGGGCACTCGTGAGCACCCTTCTGAACGCTAAAATTACAAATAGGCACCCTATGGTCTCGTGGACTTAACGGACACGCGCACACGGTGGCCATTGTAAGTTAGTAAGACCGCAAATGCACCTGAAGTGTTCCATTCGGGACAGGGCCTTTATGAATGGGCTTTTGAATCATTGGTTCACACGATTCGTTCAAAACATGGATTCATTCAGAAACTAAACACTGCTGTGTTGCTCGAAGATGCGCAACAATTCTGCTATGGCTTCAAAGGTAATATGTTCTCTGTAAAACTGAGCAAAAATATAAGATGGCGTACAGGTCTGGGGGCGGGGCCAGCACGTTAACTGCGTTAAAATATTTGAATCGCGTTATTTTTCATAACTAATTAATTAACACGTTAAACTGACAGGCCT
>JAHKKF010537559.1:38786-92326 GCA_019740295.1 Labeo calbasu
TATTGTCTATTTATTTATATTTGTGCGCTCTCTCTTCATGCATGTGGCACTAGGTAAAAAAATGTGAGCATACACGTGATCTACTTAGAACCATATAATCATAAACGACAAAATAACTTCAAAGTGACCATCACATATGCCCTAAGCTAACAGCATTAAAAGGGCCTTTTGTGAAAGTATTCAGCTGCTCACTTTTGTTCTGCAACAACCCTCCAGGTTGTGTCCCCCCCTCGTAGTGTCCTTGAAGGATTCAAAAATGCCATTCAGAGCTTACCCTAGATTTTGTTTCAAAGCTCACACGCTCTGTTTTTTTCCTGAAGGGTCAAGAGCATCAAGGTCAGAAATAGAAATCCAAAGACTTTGGCCTTCAGCAAATAAATTTTGCTGTTGTCTGAGTGTTATTTATAGAAGCATCAAACTTGGATTGGAAACAAGCTGCCTTAGGCCTACATTTTTCAAGCCTGTCTGCCACGAAGGCGCTGCATGGCCGTCTCCGCGAGGCAGTCTGGTCTGTGCTGACTGACTATAGATTTCCATTACACCGCCATAGTCTCAATAGTCCACTCAACATCTGCTCGTAGAGCGATACTATATGACCTCAGCGATTCACAGTATAGAAATTCAATCAGACTAAAGCACTGGCATGATAGGCCTTATATTTGGGCCTCAATGAAGGGCTGAAATCACAAAATTTATGGACCTTATTTGTCCAGTAGGCCACAGCTGGTTAAAAATCCAGTAGGAAGCACTGATGTGTGATTTGTGTGTCTGCTGAACGGCTATATTAGGTACTCATGGGTAAAATGAAGACCTGACATGCTGTCCCCCACAATGCGCACAACCTGTTGATGTAATAAGAAGTAATTCACTTACAAACATATGTTATAACGGGCTTCGGCCCCTGAGGCTGGCTTCGGAGTGCTAGCAGATCTGTGAAAGCAGAGCCTGTGCAAGAGAGCGTGTAAGTGCAGTTCATTAGCTAACGAGATGAGGGGGGACGACATGACAGGGACACCTTCTTTATGATTACTAATGTCTGTGATTCCCCCTCTCTCTTAGTCTTCCATTCTTTCCACCCCTGTCCTTCCTCATGCTTCTTTTTTTCCTCCTTTCTCCATTAATCTCTTTTCTGTAAGGCTTTTGTTTTAATTAACCCCCTAAATGACACTGATGGATGCAACCCTTTCTCTCAGTGCATTATACGCTATACATCAAAAGTGTAGATGCTAATTAGAATTAAAAACGCTTGATATTCCAGTCAATTTTGGGTAGTGTTAACACATTCAGTAGCTAAGTTTTAAAGGGATAGTTCATCCAAAAATGAGCATTCTGTCATCATTTACTCACCCTCATACTGTTCCAAACTTGTATGACTTTTTTCTGTCTTTTTTGTCCATGCAATAGGAATATTCAACAATATTCACCATAATCTCTTTTTGTGTGTGTTTTCTGCAGAAGAAAGTCATACGAGTGAACAGTGCGAGTAAATTATGAAATAATTTTTATTTCAGGTTGAACAGCAATACAAGTGGCATGTTTATATACCATTCAAAAATTTTAGGTCAGATTTAAGTTTTCCAAAAGAAATTACTACTTTTATTCAGCAAATAAATAAATAAATAAATAAATAAATGCTGTTCTTTTAAAGGTAGCATAAAAACACCATAATACATTCACAGGTATTTGGGAAACATGCTAAGTTCACATACTTGTTTCTCTGAAAAACAGCACTACAGCCACTTATTCTACTTTAAAAATGTGCATTCCGTGTCAGAATGTCTGTTGTGTTTTGGTCCATGTGATTTTACCCACTGCCAGTTTAACCAATAGTTTTTTGTCAATCTAGGTTGCCAGTTGGTGGAAAACACAGCATATTGAAGCCACTGAGGGCAGCAAACAAAATGGCTCAGAGATCACAGATTCTACCCAACCCAAAAAGTCTTGGCATCAATCTAAAAAGCTGGATAAATCAACTCGCAGCGTAAGGCTTGTTGCCTTCCATTGTCAGCTGGGCTTGTTCCTGTTGCATATCCACAAATCTGGCAACCCGCATGTGACTGCAGTATCCATTTATACCGCTAGCTGTCGATATTACATACTGCATCTGTAAATTTTCTATTCATCAAAGAATTCTAAAAAAATATTTCCATCATAATCATAATCGTTTTCAACACTGATAATATTAAATATTTATTGAGCACCAAATCATCATGTGACACTAAAGACTGGAATAACGGCTACTGAAAATTCAGCTTTGTCATCACAGGAATAAATAGATTTTTTAAAATTATTAAAATTATTCAAATAATTCCAAAAAATTAAAAGTTTATAAAATTATACAAATTATGAAATAAAAAAATAAATAAAAATTAAGCATTTTTGCCAAATAGCTTGTGTAAATAGCTAATATATTTGCTAATTATTCCATAAAGTAAATATTTTATTCTATAAAGTAAAGTAGATTTTCCAGTATACAAATACACTAATTCTTAGGCTTTGCTAGAGATTATGCTAAAGATATCCAACTCTACAATACCTGTAGGTGGGGACATCTGTATTGGGTAATGTTTTCTTGAAGACGTCAATCACGTCAATCATTTTACATATAATATCATCATCAACATCTCTGCACAGAGACATTTCCATAACAGCCCATAATGCTTAGTTATGAATTAATATACAAAATCGTGTACTGTATCATCACAGTTCATTAATCAAACATTAGCTACAGCACACAGTCATTAATTTACTATTTACTGCACTCTAGATGCTTGGTTTCACAAGACAGATTTTCCAAAAATAAAGCAAATAATAAACAGTTGACCTTTACTGTGTTCACATGTGCTTTTTAAGCACTGTTTTAAGACTGGGCAAAAGGACTCCTCTGAATGCCTGTCTGATCCTCAGGCTACAAACTGGTGGCTTCCCTCTGAAATCTGGTCTGTGGTGACCTAAAACACCAGGAACCATCACGTATCGGCCACTATTGTTCTGTACGAAAGCTAATTCTAACTGGTCACATAGGACAAGGCTACCATATAAGCGTTCAGGAGTATACTAGATGTGTAAATGCCAAAGTGTGACTGTTAGTCATGCACCTCTCCATCTGTGACTTTCTGTCGATTTGCCTCCATGGCTGTTGTGTGAGTATATTAGCATGTTTTGCAGTGAGGTGTCTTGAGGCTCTTGTTATGGCGAGTTCCCTGGGTCTTCACTGTGTGAGTTCTACGATTCAGTACTTTTACCCATCATGATCCAGACAAACCAGCGAAGCCAGAAGTGCTCTGAAAACTGTGAAAACCAGTGTCACTTTCATGTCTGTTTAATAATGGACTAAACAGATGCAGTCGTGCCAGCTGAGCGATTTGATGCTTTTGATATCTAGGGATCTGTGCTGCAGTGGTCAAACAAAACATAAGGAAAGGCATCAATTATTCATTACTAGGTAAAATATTATAGTAGTGTATTCAAGCTGCAAGAAGAAACCAGCTAAAAATAGAGGTAAAAGTCTTAGGATGCTGCTTGCTGCATCTGAGGGTATGACTCCTCACTAAATCATTGTTGTTGTTCTCCACTGAGAGGTTCAACAGAGGGATTCCCTATGATAAAGTGACACCACGTTCTGACATATACACCACTTCCCCGTCCCACAGATAAAAATAACAGATGAAAGCAAGACAAACAAACAGAGAGACATTATTTCAAATCTGAAAGTGACACTCTATTAATGTAGGGACTGATATCAAACACATGGGAACTCACAATGGAACTGCGGCATGGATTTACTTCAGCTACATGCAGATTAGTTACAGTTTACACAAGATTTGTGGGAACCAGGCTGGAATTTAAGAGTTTAATAATAAATGACATACTATAAATGTACTTTTATTGTATAGTAATAATAATTATTATTATAATAACAATTTGGAGCCACTCAGCATAGAAATGACACTCTTTAACATATTTACACCATGCATAATACTGAATATCAAAACATGTGAGGAGAAAAAAGAAAAATTCTGTCAACAAAAGGGGTGAGGTGGAAGGGTGAGGTGATGGTGTCAGCAGCTGGGTGAGGAGTGTGTGCTCTCATACAAAGACAAGCTTTCAGCATGCCAGTCAGAGAGCATTTACGTCAACTTACCACCGCCATGTCTACTGGGAATACCAGAATAACAGCAGTAAGAGAGATTCTGCTGTGCAGTGTGTATATGTGAGCGTGAAAATTTCACTGATCCAAAGCAAACGTATTGAACTTGTGAGATATAATAAAAAATAAATGAGCAATACATCATATATATAAATGTTGCACCTTAAAATTAAAGATGAAGCATGTCATTTTGACTGATAAATCTAATTGGACAAAATAAATGACTTCAACTTTACTGGTGCACTCAAGACTCAAGTCATTTTTTTATGTTGTGCTAGTCATTTTGGACATTTGATTACAAAACAAATGACTCTTATGAATTGGATCTTGTTAGTGAATCAAAAGCATACAGTGCAAACAGTGTAGCCCAGTTCATAAATGACAATGAGTCAGTTTCTTTTACTGCTATACCAACATGGAGTTAAAGATATGCATTATGGATTTTGTCAGTAGTCATTTATAAATATTAGGGAAAACTACACTATTGATTTATTTTTTTAAAGGGACAGTTTATCCCCAAATAAAAATTCAGGTTATTCAATCATCTTCATGCCATTATAAACTTGACTTTCTTTCTTTCTTTGCAACTTGAAGATTTTTTGAAGTTAAATCGGTCCAAATTATGGAAGCCTGTTTCTGCCTCTCAATAAAAATAAGAAAAGATAATTGCGACTTTTTACCAGTTTTTTTCTTGCAATTGCGAGTTTACATTTCTGACTTTTTTCCTCAGAATTGTGAGATATAAACTCACAATTGCAAGGTATAAATTAAGAATTGCATAATATAAACTTGCAATTCTGAAAAAAGAATTCAGAATTGTGATATAAACTCACTGTTCTGACTTTTCTCAGAACTGCACTATATAAATTTACAGTTGTGAATTATAAAGTCAGTATTCCGTGATATAAACTCGCAATGGCAAGAAAACAACTCAGAATTGCAAGATTTAAACGTGCAATTCTGAGAAAGAAAGTCAGAAATGTGATATAAACTTACAGTTCTGCCTTTTTCCTGAGAAATGCATGATATAAACTTGCACTTGCGAGTTATAGTCAGTATTGCGAGAAAAAAAACTCAGAATTGCAAGATTTAAACTTGCAATTCTRAGAAAGTCAGAAATGTGATATAAACTTACAGTTCTGCCTTTTTCCTGAGAAATGCATGATATAAACTTGCACTTGCAAGTTATAAAGTCAGTATTGCAAGAAAAAAAACTCAGAATTGCAAGATTTAAATTTGCAATTCTGAGAAAGAAAGTCAGAAATGTGATATAAACTTACAGTTCTGCCTTTTTCCTGAGAAATGCATGATATAAACTTGCACTTGCAAGTTATAAAGTCAGTATTGCGAGAAAAAAAACTCAGAATTGCAAGATATAGCCTAAACTCGCAATTCTGAGAAAAGAAGTCAGAATTGTGATATAAACTCATGGTTCTGACTTTTTTTTCTCAGAATTGCATGATATAAGCTTGCAGTTGTGAGTTATAAAGGCAGTATTGCATGATATATACTTGCAATTGCAAGAAAAAAAACTCAGAATTGCAATCCCGAGAAAGAATATAAATAAATAAATATAAATAAATGTACATAAATTTGCAATTTTGAAAACAGTCTTTTTTTCTCCTCAAAACTGGATTTTATAGCTCAATATAAATGGAGTTCACATCTCACAATTCTGAAAAAATAAAGCCAGAACTGCAAGATACAAACTCGCAATTGTGAAAAAAAAAGTCGCAAGTTCAGACTTCATAACTCGCAATTGCAAGTTTATATCATGCAATTCTGAGAAAAAAAAAGTCAGAACTGCACGTTTATATCACCATTATGACTTCATTTCCCAGAATTGCGAGTTTATATCTTGCAATTCTGACTTTATAACTTGCAGTTTCGAGCTTTTATCACAATTCTGAGGAAAAAAGTCAGAATTGTGAGTTTGTATCACACAATTCTAAGAAAAAACTAGCAATTCCAAGAAAAAAAAATCTGAACTGAGAGATAAAACGTCACAATTTTTAAACAAATTTTATTCAGTGGTGGAAACAGGCTTCCATACCAAATAACACTGACTTTCATGGTATGAAAATAAAAGAAACACAATTTTTAAAAATATCTTTTTTTGTTCCACAGAAAAAGAAAAGTGTAAAGTGATGATGCATAAATGATGACAGAATTTTCATTTTTAAGTGAATTATCCCTTTAACATAGTAAAAGAATTATTAATAAAACTATTAGAGAGCTCAAATCATTAAAAAGGAACTAGAATTGCACATTTGAAAAAAATTCTAATGGCTCAAACTACTTTTGACTCCGGAAGTGTTGGGCTCTTGCATCCTCTGCTCAGAAATTACATCTGGCAGCTCAAGGTCCAGGTCAGTCGTAGAGTCAGTTTACTTTCATAAGATATTGATTTTCCTCCTGACATCAACGTGCTTCCTCTCATGCAAACAACAGCACGGAATGAAAGACAACCGTTGTAAAGCGCACAGGAAAAAAAAAAAAAACTTCCTAGTAACAGCGGATGAATTCCTAAGAGCGGAGAGAGGCACTCATCCCCAGAGTTCCGCAACTCAACAGGCTGTAGTTAACATGGTGTTCAAAGAGGCTGATGTCACAGCGTGATCTTGCTGCTTGCCCTCTCCATTGCCTGCTAGTGCTCTGCAGGGATAAGCCCAGGGGCTTTGCAGTGTGTGAACACCGTCCTGTGTCTGTTGCACTTAATAAGACTTTCAACAGGAGCCTGAAAGTATCCAACGGGACATTTTGGGCTGATATAAACAGTGGGACGTCCTCTTAACACGCCGCTCTATTTATAATTGAAGCGGAGAACCTCCGGATGCCACCTCGCGGTCCACGTAAACTGTTTTTAGAGGGCACTTAGACCGCAACATGCACCATTTGCCTTCAGGTCGTATGACACATACCAGTCGCTGGAAGGAAATGGTTCCCAAAGCACACCTATTTATCCTAAAGGTGGAGATAATAGGCACTTAGCGAAGTTCAGAGTTAACACTTCTATACACTGATATTACGCCTGATTGAACAATTACAGGCCACAAAGCCGACTATCAGGCTAAAAATAAAGGGGGTGAGAGCAAACAAAAGACTAAATATATTAATAATTCCCGTCTCCTTGACGACGCTGTTTCTCTGCAGAACGCCCACACAGGCGTGCTGAGCTCTGGGCCGATACCTTGTGCGTTTCTGAGGCTTTCCGGGCATTCTTTGCTTTCTGTGTCTTTCCTTCTCCCGCTTTCACCTTAAAAGCTCTTTGACCAATCTCAGCTGTCAGGTTACGGCTGCATTAAATGAAAGGGAACCACCTGCGCTTATCATAACTGGATCATCATGTTTTTGAAAGCTTCTTTGTATAATACGCCATACAGATCAACGGATTCATCTGACAGCTTGACCAGAAAGCAGCAGGTACGATGGAAGCTTTTTTTGTAGATATAATTACAGTTTCAAGGCCACATGTTTTTTTTTTTAAAAAAAAAAACAAAAAACTGTAATTTCATAAAGCCACCCCCACCTTCCTCTTCACCTGGGTAAGTACCACAAACATCTTCAAATCCTGACTAAAGATGATATTGGTTTCCAGGGCAACCACTTATACTTGCCACACACATTGTGCCGGAGCGATCATCTGCTGTGTATCCATGCAGTACTATCACGCTGAATATGTTTCATTCGTGTTTGTGCACGGATGAGAATTTCAGTCCTGTGCGTCAGTAGCACTTATAAAATGTTCCCTGACTTCAGATGTTGTCAGGAAAGCATCTAAAGGCCCAGACTGCACTTCAAAACATATGGAGAAAGAGGAAGAGAGGCATGATATTCTTTTAATTGCATACATAATGTTGATTTGAGGAGCCTTTTCTTTGTGAATCTCACGATAGTGTGTCTAAGTTATATTTTACCACGGCAAAAAAGAAAAATAATTATATAACAAATGAAGCATTTAAGATGTTTTGCATTTGGACTTTATTGCTAATTTTACTTTATTACTGTAGTGAGTATAGACATATTGTTTCATTTTCATTAGTGGCAATTCTCATTTTTCCTAGTGGGTTTAAAAATTTTATAAAATAAAATAAAATAAAATAAAATAAAATAAAATAAAATAAAATAAAATAAAAAAAAATAAAAAAATTTGATCCATCCAAGTTAAATAATATAACGTTTTTTCCATTATAGTAATGAGATTTTTTTAAGTGGGCAAACATTAAAAAAATAAATAAATAAGTAATAATTAAAAATGCTTAAATGAATAGCTGACCCACACACAAAAAAATGTGTCTAAAATTATAAAATGAAATATAATAAAATGTAGTAGTAAATATTAATTTTATCCATTTAAGTAAGTTAATAATATTTTAAGGTAATAAGATTTTTAAGTGGACAAAAAAAAAAACCTTTAAAAAAAGGCCTAAATGAATAGTTCACCCAAACAAAAAACTGTCTAAAATAAAATAAAATGAGAAAATGATAGGTAGTAATAGATAATAATTTTATCCATTTAAATAAATTAAATGATATTAAAGTTAAATGATAGTAATGAGATTTTTTAAGTGGGCAAACAAAAACAAAACAAAACAAACAAAAAGGCTTAAATGAATAGTTCACCAAACCATAAAAATTTGTCTGAAGTTATTTAAAAAAAAATAATAATAATAAAAAATGATAGGTAATAATAGATATTAATTTGATCCATTTAAATAAGTA
This sequence comes from Labeo calbasu, assembly GCA_019740295.1. Taxonomy (NCBI): domain Eukaryota; kingdom Metazoa; phylum Chordata; class Actinopteri; order Cypriniformes; family Cyprinidae; genus Labeo; species Labeo calbasu. Next base: position 47,659 of record JAHKKF010537559.1, read on the forward strand.
TAACCTTAATAATATAACCTTTTTCCATTATAGTAATCAGATGTTTAAGTGGGCAAACATTAAAAAAAAACTTTTAAAAAGATTTAAATGTATAGTTCACCCAAACATAAAAATCTGTCTAATATTATAAAATAAAATGAAATAAAAAATAATAATAATAAGCAAAAATGATGAGAGTAATACTTTTCCCATTATAGTAATGCAATTTTTTAAGTGGGCACACATTTTAAAACAAACAAACAAACAAACAAACAAAAGGCTTAAATGAATAGTTCAACCAAACATAAAATTTTGTCTAAAATTATAAAATAAAATAAAATAAAATAAAATAAATAAGGAGCAAAAATAATAATGAAGTAATAGACATTAATTTGATCAATTTCTGTATGGTTAATTAATATCACCTTTTTTCATTATAGTAATGAGACATTTTAAAGTGGGCAAACATTAAAAAAAAAAACTTAAATGACTAGTTCACCTAAACAACAACAACAACCTCAGGTCATGCAAAGATGTAGAGAATGTGTTCTTCAACAGATTTGAAGAAATTTAGCATTACATCACAGCTACAAATCCATCAAGGCATTTTAACCTTAAACCGTAAAAAATACCAATCCATAAAAATGCTTTCTCCAGTGGGAAAGTTCATCTCCTGTTGTCCTCTCACATCAAAATCCACAGACATATTTGTTTATAACTGTTTTCACTTGTAAACAGTGCTTGATCTGTGCATATTTTTCTCTTGAGTCAGACGAGATGACATTTTCCACTGGAGAAAGCAATATTACGGACAGAGGACTCGCATATAAAATGTCTTGTTGATAAATTTATTACAAACGCTTTTATCACAAAAGCTTATTACTTCACAAGATTGGAGTCATGTGAATTACCTGCAGATTATTGATACTTTTATCAGCCGTTAGGACTTGGATTCTGACGGCACCCATTCACTGCAGAGGATTCATTGGTGAGCAAGTGATGCTAAATTTCTTCAAATTTTTTCGATGAAGAAATAAACTTATCTGCATTTTGATGGTGAGTAAATTTAAATCCAATTTTAATTTTTGGGTATTTTGGGGTCCTATATATTTGTATATTGGGAGTGGGAAATGCTCTTGACAGGTTTCGTGAGATTCACCCCCCTGACTGAACACAGAACAGCAGCAGTATATTGATTATGTCTGAATGCTTTTGATTTCTGAGAAATATTCTGCTTGCTAACAGCACATTTTGACAGGGTAATTTAATACCGCCTGTGCCGGGCCCCCCTCAAGAGAGGCTGTGTAAGCAGCACGGTCCGCTAGATGCAAATTGTATTTAATTCATTTTTATGGAATAGTGTTATATTTTCAACACTTTTCCAAGTAATCTTGCTGACAGACGTCTTGGAATGGGATACTTCATGCCATAATTCTTGCACTACAGCTCAACTCTGTGTGTGTAATGGCATTTCCATTCCTTGATTTTAAAAGAGATGAGAGAGAGAGAGAGGGAGAAATGCGCTGGTACAGTAAAATGTAATGTACATAAGGCAAATCCTTTTTACTCTAGGCAATGGGCTTACCCCACTGACAGCATGAGAGCTTTTAGTCTTTAACGGCCCTGTCACTTCCGGTCTGAAGACAGAATACAGCTGCATGCACTGACATCAAGAGCACAACATTAAAAAGCAGACCTTATTAGATGGATCACATTTCAAGCTGAAGCTATTTGGGTAGTTCATAATGTAATACATTTCCATTTAAAGAATCTTACAATATTGCTTTTTTACTCTGGCAAGGAGATTTTTACTGAAACAGCAACTGTTAGGAAAGGAACATAAACCTGCTTTAAAGGAATGTTCCAGGTTCAGTACAAGTTCAGCTATAAAACAAGTTCAACTTGTGCTTCTACTGGTAAAACAAACAAAGATTGTGCTCACAATAATGCATTTCCATTGACATAGGAACAAGGCAATGCACCAGAATAAACTTTAAAATACTTTATCAAATATTTAAGTATGACCATAAGACTTCACATTATACATGTTTAATGTGACTAGTGTGGCTGAATCGCTTACAAACCTAGTTTGAGCAAAGTTATATCCAATCCTTCAATTTGTACAACCATGTAAAGCTGGGAAATGATGTGATGTATCTGTGCTCAAAGTGCTGTTTACATTACACAAACTCATTAAACAGATACAGTAACCGTAGTTTAATCAACCTGAAACAATAACCACACTACTAGAAGTATGATTTTGAGAACTTTTCAGCTCAAACAGCAACACATATTTTGAAAGAAAAAATAATAGAAATCATTTACCAAATAAAGCTTTAAATTAGTAAACACCCACTGTAATTTAAAGCTTGTTTTGAAATCTAAACATCCCTTTTATGAACAAATCTAAAGTTGTGATATGGACAGACACAACTGAATTAAAGGAGAAGTCCACTTCCAAAACAAAGATTCGCATATAATGTACTCACCCCCTTGTCATCCAAGATGTTCATGTCCTTCTTTTGTCAGTCGTAAAGAAATTATGTTTTTTGAGGAAAACATTTCTGCATTTTTCTCCATATAATGAACTGGTATGGTGCCCCGATTTTGAACTTCCAAAAAGCAGTTTAAATGTGCTTCAAATGATCCCAAATGCGGTTGTAAATGATCCCTGCCGAGAAAGAAGGGTCTTATCTAGCGAAACGATCAGTTGTTTTCATTACAAAAATACAATTTAAATACTTTTTAATCTCAAACGCTCATCTTGCCTTTCTCTCCCTGAACTCTGTGTATTCTGACACATGACAGTTAGGGTATGTCAAAAAACTCCAATCGTATTTTCTCCCTCAACTTCAAAATCATTTCAAAATCACCCTACATCGCTGCAGAAGTTCTGACCCAGTCTTTGCAAAGTAAACATGCAAAGAAGATCAAACACCCTTAACAAAAAAGGTAAAACAGCGATATAGGACGATTTCAAAGTTGAGCGAGAAAATGAGATGGGAGATTTCGACATACCCTAACTGTCTTGAACCGGAACAAAAACAGTCCAGGCAGAGTAACCCAAGATGAGCGTTTGGCATTCAAAAGTATATAAATTGTATTATTTTTATTAAAATAACCGATTGTTTTGCAAGATAAGACCCTTCTTTCTTGGCTGGGATCGTTTACAACTGCTTTTGGGATCATTTGAAGCTGCATTTAAACTGCATTTTGGAAGTTCAAAATCGGGCACCATATCAGTCCATTATATGGAGAAAAACGCTGAAATGTTTTCCTCAAAAAAACATAATTTCTTTACGACTGAAGAAAGAAAGACATGAACATCTTGGATGACGAGGGGGTGAGTAAATTATTTACAAATTATTGTTCTGGAAGTGAAGTTCTGCTTTAACTGACTTCCACAGATGCTGAAAGTAAGAAGTAAAGGGTTAAAATACTGCACTAGAAACAGCTGTAACTTTAAAAAACAAACTTATGCGTATGATATGATTAGACCACAACTTGCTACAGTAAAGAGTGATTCTTTTAGAGCTTGAGTAAAAACCAATGAAGATGTTCAGAGGAAACCCTGGGAAAACAGCAAAAAAACAAGCGTCTGGGGTAAAAATCTGGAAATCATCTCAGTGTAACAGCCTTGTCTCAGACTACGCGCTTGAATGCTGTGGGGAAAGCACAAATTCTCCTGTAATGTCTACCCATGTCACTACAGAACCTCTGGGACTGTTACTTTTGTCATATAAAGTGATGGTGAGACATTCGAAAAACATCCACTCCATTGATTTCCTCCTTCTTGGTTTCATTAACACACGTGCAAACTGAAATCTTGATGTGTTTCATGTCCGTATCTGGCACGTCAGTCTAGCTAATGAGGTACCACAATTTAACGTTCAACACACACACATGCGCACACACTGCCTGCCCACCTGACACTCTGCGAGAGCGAGCCTCATTGCCATGGCAGCCGGCTATTTATACACTACGCCACACAATCAGGCCTTGTCACAGTCAACAGGGGTGTAAGAAAAGCCGTGGATATGTCAGTCAATCAGGACATGTTTTCCTGTGACTCACTGGCTAATGGCAAGAGTTAACAGGTTGGACTAATCATGACTGGATGAGGCAGTTGTGCAATTCTGTCACTATATTACCTCTATCAATCTATCACACACATCACATACAGTTACACCTGGGGTTTAACAGTCTAAATGTCAACATTTGAACATCATTTACTCCATTCTGTTAGACAGACTGACACATGACTCCATTGAGGGGGTCAGGCTTTGGTTAGCGTGGCCCTGTTAGCCTATATTTATAAAATAAATATTTTAAGCTATATACTTAGTGTCTGTGCCTGGACTAAAGATTACAGAGACACAAGAGAAAAAAAAACATTAAATCAACATAAGTCAACAAGCAACTATTCCACATTTAAACCTTTAAACATTTGAAAAAACTCTGCCTTGATATAAAAAATGGCTATTCGAGCTGGAATGTTGAAGAACAATACATTTTAAAGGCAACCTGAGGTCGAGGAAATTAAAAATAACTGACATTCCTAAAGCCTTTGGTGTTGTCAGACACACTTACAGCAGAATCTGTACTGAACACTCCAGGGGCCTGTTACTGAAATTAACCAAACACAAAATGAAAGCTGCTTCGTGTGACATATTGACAGTGTAAGGTCCTGTTGAATATGTATGTGTATGCCTGACTATAAATGTCAGAGTAACAGAATTGAGCAGAACTGAAAAATTACTGCATTTGATAAACATACAGTCACATATCGTCAGTTCACATGTAAATCTACACAATATGGCTTTTTTGTACTGGTTTGTGTTATTTTGAGATTTGTGTTAGATAAGGTTAACAACTGTATAAACTGTAACAAATTGTTAGCCTATGTCAGTACCACAACATATTCAAAATACTTCTCAAATCACTCACGCAAAATAAGCATAAGCATTTCAGCACCACGGACAGTGACATTTGCTTACATTTGCCTGTATGTACACTACTGGTAAAAAGATTAAAATAATATAGAGATTTTTTTATGCTCACCAAGGCTGCATTCATTTGCTAAGAAATATTGCAAAATCATTTATAGTGTGAAATATTACAGTTTTTAAGAACTTTTTTCATAATTTATTCCTGAGATGGCATAGCAGTCATTATTCCAGTCTTCAGTGTCACATGATCCTTCGGAAATCAATCTAATATGCTGATTTGGTGTTCAAGAAACATTTCTTATTGTTATCAATGTTGAAAATAGTTGTGCTTCTTAAACTTTTTGTTGAAAACAAAACACACTACAATAAAAATATGGAAGCCCATTTCCGCCACTGAATAAATAAAAAAAAGGTAATTGTGAATTTTCCATCTTGCAATCGTGACTTTTTTCTGAGAATTGCATGATATCACAAACTCACAATTCTCAGAAATAAACTCAGAATTGCAAGACATAAATTTTGATTTCGCAGACTTTTTTCTCAGAATTGTGAATTTGTATCTCATAATTCTGACTTAATAACACACAGAACATTTTGGACTTTACAACTCACAATTGCAAGAAAAAAGTCAGAATTGCAAGATAAAAACTCAATTTTGTGAGAAACAAGCCAGAATTATGAGACTCAAACTTGCATTTGCAAAAAAAAAGGTCAGAAATACGAGTTTATATCTCTCAATTACGACTTTATTTTTTGCAACTGCGAGTTTGTCTCGCAATTCTGACTTTATATCTTGCTATTCTGACTTTAAAACTCACAATTTTGAGTTTATATTTCACAATTCTGACTCGCAATTGCAAGTATATATCATGCAATTGTGAGAAAAACAATTGTCAAAACTCAAAACGGTGGCGGTAACGGGATTCCATATAAAAAGGTTTGGGGTAAGATTAAAAATTAAGTAATTTATTCAACAAGGATGCATTAAATTGTTCAAAAGTGACAGTAATGACAGTAATTTAAAAAAAAAAAAAAGCTCTTCTTTTGAACTTTCCATAAATCCTAAAACAAAGATTATCACAGTTTCCACAAAACTATTAAGCAGCAAAAACCATCTTCCACACTGATAATAATAAGAATCATTATTAACGATTGAACACCAATAATTAATAATAGCTGAGCAACAATATTGATAATAAGAAAGTTCTACACTGATAATCAAATATTTCTTCTCAAGCATCAAGTCAGAATATTAAAATGAAGGATCACATGACACTGAAGACTGGAGTAATGGCTAGTGAAAATTCAGCTTTACCATTTCAGGAATGAATTATAAAATATATTCAAATAGAAAACAGTTCTCTTAAAGTGTAATAATATTTCAAAATACAACTGTTTTTGCTGTAATTTTGATCCAACAAATACAACCTTGGCGAGCATAAGAGACTCTGTATTAAACATTAAAAAAAGGTCATTATTCCAGACTTTTGACAACTAGTCTATCTATAATCCATTTCCCTTCTCACATTCAACTTTGATGCACATATGAAGGCATACTAACATACTTTTTTCCTCTCTCGCCATTTCTATATCACAGCAAGCAAACATGCGCTCAATCATATCACTTCAAAGATAATCTCAAGAGAGATGAACTGTTCCATACAGCCCGCATAAGCAGTCATGTATACACAGGCAAAGTGTGTGCGCCGACGTGCACGGATATGCCTGTACCGGTAATGTTTCATATTGCTCTCTATTCCTGTCACTCCCTGGATGCTTAACTGTCTCACAGAATAATAATCACACTGACTGCTGTAATCCCTACTGTGCACAGAGGTTTCCCTGATATCCCCACTGTGCTGGGCTGCGTTGAGCTTTGCTGAGCTGAAGCAACCCCTGCCACACACATACACACATCCTCGTCCTCGTCCCGCCTGAATCACTGCTATTATCAATACGGGCCAAGTAATCCTAATTTGTACCTCTAAAGAAAGTTAATCCATTGTACGGAAATAACTAATCTGTAAAGAGCAAACACCATTCTTAGGCGGGAAAATCCTGTTAGCGTCTGCTTGATTACCTTACATTAGACTTCCCGTGCAAAAGCGCTCTAAGTTCAATCACATGGCTAACCTCATCAGCCGGGCTAATGTCTGCAGCACTGTTGATTTCAGCTACAAATTAAGTTAATATTTCATGCTGACAGGGTCAGTTTTACTCCACGGGAGAACTAACGCTAAATGTGGCTATAGTGAATAATTCACATACCTGATAAGACTAAGCGTGGCTGTGTTTAATTATTAATGATCTTAATATTGCAAAATGCACTGATCAATGCATCTCTACAGTGAGTGGGAGAGGTGAGTGAAAGGAAAGATGTGGGCAGAACAGTTGGGCTGAGTGGCATTGCATTACAGACAGCTCCAATCAGAGCAGCACACATCTCACATGACAACAAGTGCTGAATGATGCAATAACGAGTTTGAAGTTTTTTTTCTCTCACAGATAGAACTAAATCAAGAGTAATACAAGCTAAAAGATCATTAACCTGGATAACAAGCCTAATTACAGAGACAAATATTTAAAATGAGAAACCATGTCAGCTATTAGGAAAGTTTGTTTCCACCAACTTTTTATCTCACAATTCAACTGAGAAAAAATGTCGTAATTGTGAGATTTAAACTCACAATTCTGAGAATATATGTCTTAATTGTGAGCTACAAACTCGCAATTGTGACAAAAAAGTTGCAATTGGCTTTTTTTTTTATTCTGGTGTTGAAAAAACTGAATTGTAAGCTGTAAACTCAGAATTCTGAAGAAAAAAGGTTGGAATTGTGAGATATAGACTCAGAGTTATGAGAAAGTCCCACAATTCTGAATTTACATCTTGTAATCCTTAGAATTCTTTCTTAGAATTGTGAGCAAAAAATCAGAATTGTGAGATAAAGTCAAAATTTAATTTAATTTAACTCTGTGGCAGAAACAGGCTTGCATAAGATATGGCCTGATTTTTCAAGTTGTAAGAGTATGATTTTTTTTTTGCGATTGCGCGGGTGTGACTTCCACTGCTCTGAGATCCAGCGGACGTGTTTAGGGGTAATCTAGGATTAGCGCACCTTGTTCAAACTCTCACCTTTAAAGGTAAGACCACAGTGACGGACATCAAATCTCTAGCACACATATCCTCTAGTTTGACACAACGGCAGATCAAATCAAAGCCAGTATATGTCAGAATGTGAAAAACTGAAAATAAAGTCCAAATAAGTTCATTTTCAACCACACTGTGACAACTGGATGGTGACAAATACTGAACAATTTCATAGTGTCACTGTCCATCAACTTTACAACTGTACAAACACAGGTCCAGGTGACAGATGATCACTTTTTGTGTCACAGTCATGCTGAGTCTTTAGCATATGTGCCCATCCCCTTGTGGGACTGTAAGCTGACAGCATCCTCCACTCAGTGCCCAGGTGAGAGGGCTAACCCATCTGCATATTCATGACTGTGAAATGGACACGGTCACCATGGAGACAACCCGGTCTCATATGCTGATGTGGACGTGGACCACTGAGGATTTTTGATACAACGTCTCTGACAAGTATAATCAAATAAGCATGAGTTCTACAGTCAACAAATGTAACACAGTCAGCTTAGACTTCATACTGTATAAACTTAACATTTCAAATCAAACTTTTATGTACAACTGTGTTTATTATTTATTAACAAACCGTAACCACTTTAATGCAGTCAGCAGTCGCAAACTTTGACTAGCAAAAAATACACTGAAACAGTTTCTAGTTCTAAAACAAGTAGGATATCTTTCAAGCTTTTCTTTCAAATCATAATAAAAGTGATCATCTGACACTGGAAGTGAATTGCTGGTGCTGATCTGCACTATGAAAGCATTAACATGATGAGAAAACACCACATCCTCCACAATGGTAGGATTTTAATATTAAAACAGTTCTCTTACTAGACCTTGGCACTAAAACAGATTGAGCAAAGCTCTATCACTCACAGGCAGATGAAACTAAGCTATGAGATTTCAGTACCATGGACAGCGCCACTAAAAGCTCCTTCTGGTACACAGAATCACAGGACGGTCCAAAGGTCTGCTACTTATCAATTGTGCGATAAATAATTAAAGATATAAACAGACATACCATGTTGACCTCAGACACCATGTCTATGCTTGCCACATCGATGCTCATGCCAACTGCGACCGGTGCACCTTAAATGAGAAGAAAAACTTCAACTTAAGTTCGCTGAAAGCGTGTATTTATTTATATCAATCTTAAAAACAATCTTGGATACTTATGCAACCTTAAAAGTAAGAAATAATGACGTGAGCAACATCATACCTCCAAAGTCTGGTCGAAGACGAATGTCATAGCCCTTTAAAAGCTTGTCCACTGTCTCTTTGACAAAAGACATGTTTCCTGGTTCATTGGCGCTGGAAAGAAATAATAAAGAAGGTTATTTCCATCATATCAGAGCCCAGGAGGTCTACGCTCCCGCGCCATGGTCTCCACCAGCTCTTCTTACCTTTGAGCACAGCACATCACTGCCACAATTACCGGTAATGAAAGAACACCAAACAGCCTTCGTTTCTGTATTCCAAACATTCCTTATACTCTTTCAGGCAAGGAATCGAGCGACAAAACGGACGTTGTAAGGTTTCCTTGCGTAGGTAACAGGTTACGTTATTCCATCAGTGGGTCTTTGCTAAAGAACTCCAATTACTGTCAAACGCACGTAAACAAATCGCTGCGATCCGGGTTTTCGCTCTCTTGAGGAGACTGCGTTATTTGGTTAGGTGCTCGGTAAATACAATGCATTTTGCCCAAGACACTACCGGAGCTTGCAGCAGGGGAGTCGGTGTTTGGGGCTCAGCCAGATCTCCATCCTTCGGTTTTGACGCCCGTAGCTGTGCCGTCCCGAATCTACACCCTGCTCTGAAGTCTCAGTCTTACGCCTCTTTTTATGTTTCAGCTATAAGCAAAGGACAAGTCAGTTGACTTATTTTTCACATGTACACAACAAACGCCTGTTGTTAGATGCTCGCTGGTGAAAACGTAAGCATTGGAAACTCAAAAACTGAAACTGAAAGTTCGGCTATTGATTCGACAACTGATGACCGAGTCGACCGGAGTGTGATGAAATTGGTATGTGAGCACGAGGACTTCACTATAAGTAAAGTGGTCACGTGACATTCCACAAGCTTCGGCGCGAACGCGTTTTGTTGGTGTAGAGCGGAGTTTATTGAAAGAATTCTTTCAACTCGTCAATTTAAACAAAAAACATAACTATTAACGTTCAGAACGCGTGGTTTCATGATCTAGTAGAAAAAGCGTATACTTGAGTAGAAGTTGAAAGGAACGACTGGGAGGGGTTTCCCCTTCTGTTTAACTCATCGTTCATGGAGAGCAATAAAAGGTAAGTATTTTAGGCGATTTATTCATAAACAGCTCCTCTATTTCGCTATTGTTGCTGGTGGGTGTATATTTGCAATCTTTGTCAGGAGAAAGCAACCTACAACAAATCCGCGAGGATGACTGAGTCACGACTTATTTTGTTGCAAATTCATCATTTGTTGTTCAAGTAAACAACATTGATAGTTTCTTACCTACCGTGACTTAAACTCAGGAAGTTAGTGGAGGGGCCATAGAAATACCCTAGTGAAAAATAAATATACTAAAACTAATTTTGCACTTTAACTGTGTGGAAATAGTGCTGAAGTTCAACTAAATATATACTTATACTTTGATTGTGCTAAAGTATAAAAAAAATTTTGCATTTAAAGACTGATCATACGATCCTCATCCATAGTGACATTAAAACACATTTTAGGCTTAATATCAAGAAATGTGCATTGTGCACATGTAGCAATCCAATTATAGTTTAATTACAATTTTTATATCAGTAAGTCTTGAGCCATATGTCAGTAAATATGTTAACAGACTTGAACTATACTTAGTATAAAATAAATGCATTTTAAATCTATTACTTTTTTACTATGGTATTGATTCGTTTCTTCAGCATTATTCAACAAAATATCAGTAATCACAGAAGTTTGACTACAACGAGAATGTGTGAAAAACAAGAAAATGCAATTGGCTGTAAGATTTGCAAGTCGGTAACCTCTAGTATCACTTTCTCATAGATGTGCACATCACAAATATAACATAAAACTTAATTTTGGTTTAAAATGCATTCATGGTGTACAAACAAACAAACAAAGTAAATAAATGTTAAGTTGCTACTCAGTTCATTCCTTTTATTTGAGCGTTATGAACACTAGTAATCTCTCCTCCTCTCTATAAGAAGATAATTTCAGCTGCTCATACTGTATCTGCGACAACATGGTATGGTGGTATCAAATGGCAGTACTGTCGAATTTTATTAGAACATTACATTTATTAGGACATCTCCTGTACTGTACATCTGCGCGCTTGTGCTCGTGCACACGCATACTAATAGTGATAAACAGAACATCATGTGACAGAGAGGAAGAAGAATAATGCTGCTTTATTGACACCTTCTGTGATATAATCAATCTGATATATTACTTGTTCTCACCACCACTCCCCATCAATGGATATTAAGGCTCCTCCATTTAGCCTCTAGACAATTTTATTATACATAATCAGATTTTCAGTGAGGCTTGACAGTCTGCTGGAGATTAAGCACAAGTGTAATGGCTTCTACCAAGCTTTAAAAACTCATTAAACTAATCCCGTTAATTTGACCTGTGTTCAAAAAACAGGTCTGCATTGTTCCGACTGAATGGAAAGGCTGTTTACGAGAGCTGTTGGTGGATTTGACACGGTCAGTGGTTGAAGTTAGTGGCCTTCTTAAATCCCTCACGCTGCATTAAGACTGTAGTGTGTGGACTGATGCCGCCCTAATGCTTTTAGAAGCAGACGCCGGATGCAGAGGGATGTGGCTGTGCTTCCTGGTACTGTTTCACAAGCTTTATTCCAGAGAGAGGCGAGGGTTGAGACTCCACTAAGATGTTATTGGATGCTTGCTCTTCTTGTGTCCTCAGGTACATACTATTCTGTTAGTGTAGCAATATTTAGCTTTTGATTCACTGCCTGAAAAAGTGTTAGGACTACATTAGTCTATAATGATAGATGTATTCCAGCCCTCATTTTTTATTGATAGCAAATCTTGTTTAATCTATTTTAGGACAGTTGGCCCTGTCTGTACCAGGGTTACCATTCACTGAATGCCTTTTAAATTTCTATTCAGTTTCTGAGTTTGAACTGAATTTGAATTGAGGTGCCGAACACAATGCAGAATTGCACTTTGAATTTGAAGGGAAATAGAATTAAGTCACGCCACCAATATTTATATAGTGCTTTATGCAATAGAGATTGTTTAAATAATAGAGAAGTAACAATAAATTAAAATAAAATGAACTGAATTTTAAATGTATATAATTTAATATAATTGTTAATATAATTTAAGATAATATAATTGTTTAACAAATCCTGTAAGTTTCAAAGTAGATAGATAGATAGATATTATAAAATTAGACAAATAGGAATTTGTATTTCATTTATACATTTCATCGTATTTAATAAATAACTTTTTATAGACTTTTTTTCTATAGAAAGTAGAAAGGTGATATATATATATATATATACATATATATTCTATGTAAGTTGATTTAAGTATCATATTTTTATATTTTCAAAAAATTTTAACCAGTGTGAAAAAGCACTACATTTCCCTAAATGCATTACTTGTGTTTAATTTTTTTATTTGTATTTATTTATTTATTTATTTATTTATTTTTTTATTTTTTTTTTTACATTTTCAGTTCAGTATATTTATTTTCCAATCATTCCATTTCAAATTCCAGTTTTAATTTCGGGCATGCCCGATATAGTTTAAACTCATGAACTGGCAGGATATTAATAATTCAGTACTGAATTTTGTAACAACCCCTTTCTGTACAGAACTAAAACCTAAAATTTTAGAATCATGTCTAATGGATATTTTTCACCTTTTAACCTCAATTTTAGGATTAACAGAGTAAAAAGTATTCAATATTATTGCAAAAAAAAAAAAGTTTCTGGGAATTTCTTAGTAGCCATACATACAGGGAATGATTTCTAAGCTTCTTGCAGCATAGACGTTTATGAAGAGCAGCTACTATAAGGAGAGAGATGGAAAGCGAGGGTAGCTCTGAACAGCACTTACCCACACACACCCACATCCCATCATCCAAACAAAGCACTCCACTCACACATCATCTGCAAATGCAAAGGCTCCTCAGTGTGTGGGCTGAGCAAATGGCACCAAGTCACGGTCACACACCAAGCCAAATGCTGTTAAAGCCTTTAAAGTAACACTAGTCAAACAGGCTGTGGGAGGACTGGAACCTTGTACTATGATCCCTGTCTCTGCCTGTAAAATGACCGTTGTCCTCTGACCTCTCTAATTGTGAGGTATAAGGCCGTGTCCGCAAGTTCACAAGGTGCTTTGCTTTATTTCGCCCACTGGACAACTGAGGCAGTATCACTAAAGGGGGGAATGAAAACATGGTTGTACTGGCTTCCATTGAAAGGGTTTTTCCTTCCATTTGTGTCAGATCGCAGATGCAGAAGACCTCCCTCCTCCGCACGCCCCCTCCACCCCCTCCAGATTAAATGGACACAGATAAATAGATCCTCTGGATGGAGTGAATATTGCACTGTGCTGAATGAATAATGTATGTACGTGGCTGACATTGTGGGTCTGATTTGTTTTAGATTGAGACAGAACTCCACAAATTCACTCGTAATACCTATTAAAGGATTCAGCCTCTTGTGATACTACGGAAGAGATGCATAGATGTCTCCTGAGATGTTAAAGAGGTAGTTCAACCAAAAATGAAAATTCGCTGAAAATGTACGTACCCTCAGGTCATTTAAGATGTAGATGAGTTTGTTTCTTCATCCCAACAAATTTGGAGAAATGTGGCATTGTCTCAGTTGCTCACCAGTGGATCCTCTGCAGTGAATGGGTGCCGTCAGAACGAGAGTTCATACAGCTAATAAAAACATCACAATAATGCACAACATGACATGGTAAAGCAACATCCTGAGAAATGAAAAGCTATGTGTTTGTTAGAAACAAATCCATCATTAAGAATTTTAACTTTAACTGTTGCTTCTGGCCAGAATACCAGTCTGTATCCATAATAAGAGTCTTTTAATCTATCCCGTATTTCTCTCACATCAAAATCCATCGACATATTTATTTAGAACTGTTTAGAATTGTTTTTTGCTTGTTAACTATACTAGATCTGCATATTTCTCCCCTGATTCAGATTAGACACTTGTTTCACTATAGGAATCACTATTATGTATAGAGGAGTCATATTTTAGCTGGAAGCAATAGTTTGAAGTAAAAAACATCTAAAAGATGGATTTGTTTATTACAGACATGCAACTTTTTCATTTTACAAGATGGTAATTGATGATGCTGTGGATTTTTGTTATGTTTTTATCAACTCTCATTCTGATGGCACCCATTCACTGCAGTGGATCCGTTGGTGAGCAAATGATTTAATGTTAATTTCTCTGAATCCATTCATATGAAGAAACTCATCTTGGATGGCCCAAAGGTGGGTAAATTCTCAGCTATTTTTAATTTTTGAGTGAAATATTCCAGCATGCAGTAAAAAATAGTAAGCATAAAATGCTATGAAATGTACTTTTTTATAACACACAATGAGTAACTTACCTTGTGTCATAGATTGCAAACAGCTTTTTATTCCCATCCACTGCATTCCTGCAAAACAGAGGGAGGTGATGTTACTATTCAAATCATTCAATGCACTGTTACTAATTTTAGAATAAACACATTCTGTAAACAATTGTGATGTTCATGTTTCTGATTGTGTCTAGTAAAAACAATAATCCCAAAAACATTTCCAAATATTACTTGTAACACGTCTTGAGTTCAAATTGTGTCATTCTGTTAATCTTTGTTATTAAAAATCTGTTTAACGTGCATACACAGTACACACACACACGACTAGATCAGGATTATCAAATGCTCGCAGGACACAGGTGGACTGTGGAAGTAACAGCTGCTCTCGTATGAAAATCTCTGGAGTCCACATCAATGGAGTCAATCAGCAGTCAGAACAAAGTGCTTCAAAAATGAATCAATCCCCAAAACACATGACAACAATATCATATTATACCTACACAGCAAACTGTCTGTACAGACTTCATGAATCTAGAATCAATCTCGTCCTAACGGATATGTGTTTTTTTCTCAATAGCACTGTGACCATTAAAGCCAACCCAAAGCAGATGTTTAATTTACTCGCTTGAATCAAAGACTTTCTTCAGTTCTCTTGCTGTAAACCAGTGTAGCATCTTCAACATGCATTACTTTATTCTAGATACCCATACTAAATGTATTTCACTGAAATTCTTCAATACATGTGTTTATTTTGTATTTGAAGTTATAACATTCATACGTTAATAATCACTGGAATAGTGCTTTACCACTTTTAAAAAAAAAAAAAAAAAAATTGTGATGTGTACGACATTTAAGACATTTCCCAGATGTCCTGTCAGCCCAAATCAGCATTAGGCTGTCATTTTTTAAAAGAAACTAGTTCAATAAGTTTTTTCACTTATGCACAACATGAAATTGGAGCAGGTAGAGCTTTTTAAGGTTTTCATTTATCGACTGAAGCACTGCAGTGATAGTCAGCGTCAGAAAAAAATGGGATTAGAGTTCCCTCTGATGGCTGTCCTCATTACTACTCGTGCCTATTCTGTTTCTTATAAAACAATTAGCAACTCTACTACCGCAAACCATTTTTTGAAAGCAGTCCTACCAAATCAATATTATGTATCTTAGGCTGATACCTTGCTTACTTTGTATAGCTAGGCATCATACACGTTTTAATTTATCCTCAATACGATTCTCTAATATACAACCTGTTTAAATGAGTAAAACTGATACTTTAAAACCATAAATATCCCCAGTGGAGATATAATAGTCCGCATGTAGAGGAAGCCAGTCTTCATTAAACAGCCTGGCGCAGGGGGGCTGCCTAGGGGTAAACGCTTGCGCGCAAAATGCCTAGTAAGCAGAATTGTTGGGAAATCCACTCATTTTCTAGCGTCCACGCTCGTAACGCGCGCCGGCGCCGGGGTAATCGCGCTTTTCTCTGAATAAGCTCAAACAAGATAAGTTTCAAACCCCAAACGGCCGCTTAAATTTCCCTCGGGGGGTAATTATGCAGCGAGCGCGGAGGTGACGTCCTATTACTTCGGTCCCAAACACGAACAAATGCCACAAGAGTGACAGTCGGGCTAGAGTGGGGAGTACAACGGACGTCCAAACCGGCGACCCGGTAAGCGGAGAATCCTGTTAAACTCTGTAACGCTTGAACGGTTGCGCAGATAAGCGTTGAGATGTCGTACACATAGGGAAGAAGGGGGAAAGTAATGGTCTGTTAAAGGGAATGTGTTGACTAAAGGGGGAATAGGGGGAGAGAGAAACAAAAGACTGTTTTAAAGGCTGTTGTGCTGTCTGGTTACTGTCGTTCAATTGGATTTAGGAGTGATGAAGAGGTCTTTGGGATGCGGGGGAAAGGAAGGGATGCTCTGCAGCGGTTGTTCAGTCACTGAATCGTAAAAGAGGACGGAACAATGAGCCTGTATGGTTAAGACTGGATATATCTGAAGAACAACGCATCACACTACTGCTGTAAGCTGAACGTTGCGGGATTTTGCTCACTGCTTCAAAAGGAATTCATTGCAGTTGTTCAACGTGGATCCACTGCACCATTCAGGTATTTAAGGTAAGATACGAGGCTTTTACTGTACACTATCTCTGCTCTACTCTGCTTTGTAGGACTCACTATAAATGTTCGACAAGTTTATACGCCAGAGGCTGTTAAAACTATGAATTACAGCTGCTGCAAACTCAGCGCTTCTACTGCCTTTTACAAACGGTCACGTTTAAAGAAACACAGTAAACTGGCATTCAAGGGACATGTACAAAAACAAAGAACGCACTGGAACTGCGTAAAAATAAATAAATAATTATTTTAATTAGCACATAAATAGCATTATAATGAAATAAAGACAGCATTGTAATTGCATCAATAATAACAATAATAATAAAAAAAAAGTATTTGGTTAACACTTTTGCTTAATTACTCTGATGATTTTTGTTGTTTTTAAGTTTAATGAGCATCCTGATCTCTGTTTCCCTCTTAAATTTCTATTTAAATTAAAGCATACTTCAGTTTCCCAGATAATGGTCAGATTATCATAATGTTGGATTGAACTCCCTATGCTGGACTTTTGCAGGCATGGGATATGGACCACATTGCAGCGCTAAAATGAGAAGTCTTTGGGTCGGCGTTTTGTTCATGACTTTCACCTGCCATCTGAGGTAGATTGCATGTTTAACGTATAACTTGTCAATTTCTTGCTGATCTTTTTTCTAATTTATTACAGGAGTCAGTTAATGTAAGATAGCATATATCTATATTGATTCAGAATTCCAGACCGCTATATCTGTGGTCATGTTTGAAGGGAGGATGGGAGTTAATACTGGTAGTTATTAATTATGTTTGTGGTCTTGTGCATCAGCCTTTCCCAGACTACTACAGGGATTCCTAAAGAGACAGAGCTCAATGATAACATCACAGTATTCACACGAATCCTGGATGGATTACTGGATGGCTACGATAACAGACTGCGACCTGGGCTTGGAGGTAAACTGCCTAGATACAACTTCCATCTCTAAAAGATGATCTGTAGCAAAATCGTGCTTTGGCAAGAGGTGTTTTTTTCTTAGTGGCATTTATGTCTGGCATTGACCTCCGGTAGTTATTCTGAAAAGATGTGTTCAGATAAAGGCAGATGGGTTTTGAAAAACAGAGAGAACGCCTGCACATTCCATCGTGACAGCAGCAAGGACTTTCATTTAAAAAAAGAGAGAGAGATGCTGCTTCTATTCAGTCTACTAACTGTGAGGAAAAGTACATAGAAAAAAAAATCTGTGTTTTTATACAGCAGATGTTTGCACCAAGCAGAAGTGATCGCTGAAATTGCCTGGTCCTCTGAAAATCAAACGGCCACTATTTCCCGGCACTCTCAATTACAGTGTTCTTGCTAGAGACAGAGGTAGAGAGAGAGACAGGGAGTGAGAGAGGGTTATGAATGTGGCTGCTGACCTTGAGAAAGCTATCGTTCTTTTCCAAAGGTGCAGGTTCATTGTTCTCAGAGGTCGAAAGCATGGCATTATGGCAGAGAGAGAGAATAAACACAGGCTGCTCTGTTTCCACGTGAGAGAGTTCAGGAGAGCACATCTCATGTCTGTAGCAGCAATGTGATGTCAGTTGACAAATGATGGCATTGAACTTGATTTAGTGCTTTGAGAAGGAAAGTGCAATCAGGCGAATGAAATTAATTGCTTTTCATTTAAAAACTGAATGCAACTAAATGAAGTGGCTGATTCAAAACATACTTCAGTGGAAATTCTGCACATTTTATATTAAATGTACATTATACTGAACACTGTACATTAATTTTGGAAACAAGCTAAAATAAAAATCTCAGTTAATGTTTATTTTAGATAGATATGCAATCACCAAAACTTAATCTAATAAATCACAATTTGTTTGTGATTTTACAGAGAAAGTGACAGAAATTAAGACCAACATCTTTGTGACCAGCTTTGGACCTGTGTCAGATACTGAGATGGTAACTATTTCAACCCTATCCTTTCTTCATGAAGAAACACCATTCATTTACCTCTACAGCTGGAAATTCCCACCCGAGATCTGTCTTCATCTAGGCCCCCTTCATTAAATCCTGCCTCCATCTGTGACATTACTTCACCTCTGCAACATTCCCTTATATTCTGCATGCAATATCTTAGGTAGGTCACAGTACGATCTGATAAATGATACTATTGTTCATTTTTATATTCAGTCTTGTGACACATTTGATTCTGCCTTCAGGCAAGGTCGTTGCTGTAATTGATGGGCCACTGGAGAAAAAGTTTATGGGGAGGCCTTAGTGGGCCCCTCCTTCTCATCACAGGGACCGGGGTCCCTCACAACGACCCTGCCTTCAGGTATACAATAATGACACTAACATTTTCCTTTCAACAGGAATACACCATTGATGTGTTTTTCCGTCAAAGCTGGAAGGATGAGCGTTTGTGTTTTAAAGGGCCAATGGAGATGCTACCTCTGAATAACCTGCTGGCCAGCAACATCTGGACACCAGACACCTTTTTCCTTAACGGCAAAAAATCCATTGCTCACAACATGACGACGCCCAACAAGCTTCTGAGACTGAAGGATGATGGGACATTGCTGTACACCATGAGGTACCAGTTTAAGCTATAACGACTTGTCATTTCACAGTACGTGCATGAATGGATTTGAGTAGTTATGGGTAGTACAGTCATACATTTGACCTTCATCTCATTTATGCCCTCCTCACCCCTGTTTTGCACTGTTGAACCCTCTGCCATGTGACAGATGTGTTAAGCACACATGAACTCGGCTCCCGCTGAACTCAGCATCTCATGTTCCACATCGTACAATCTCAGTGGGAATGTTCAGCTTGCCCCTGCTAAAGCTAAGATTTCTCTCTATACATTTTTTTTCAATGTTGTCTGTTCACAAGAGGTTTCATCAATTTATTTTTTTTCTTGTTTTCTATTTATATTTCATAGCCAAAACTTCTTGAAAACCTATCTATCTATCTATCTATCTATCTATCTATCTATCTATCTATCTATCTATCTATCTATCTATCTATCTATCTATCTACTTGCCCTGCCAATATTTTCACAGGCCCAACACAAAATATTACAAATTAATGTTCTTTTTTTAATTTATTTTGTATTTTGCAATTTTAGCCCATTATTACGGAGCATATGTAGGAGTGCGATTGTCTACGATACCATAATTGTTGTTTAAACAATATGAGATATGACATTATCGAGTATATCAAAACCAAAAACACACCCAAAGAGTGCACACATACACTATGAGATGTAGGATAGACTACTGCGCAAGCACATTTAAAATTCACGCTTTCACTGTGTGATTTAGTCTAATAAAATACATTCAGAATTCCCCAAAATTCATTACTTTTATATGTCTTTGTATCATCTGATATAGTTAATTATCATAAAGAGTACCGTTTTTTCTACAAACATCAGTGCGATTGCAAAACAGTCCAATCTCCCTTTTTCTTCAACGCAGAAGTAAGCCTATGGGCGAGACTTCCGGTTCATTAGCCGCTATTAGGAAATAACGAGAAGAATAACAACGTGCGGTAAAGGGTAAAACTGTTTGCACTACAAAACAGTGTGTTCATAATTATGATAATACAATAAATAATATGGTAAGACACACCAATTTGCAGTGTCAAACAGCAAGATAAGCAGTTTGTACAGCTAAAAATAGCTGGACGCCGATGAGACCGGAAGCCAGACAAATTTACAAATGCTGTGCCCACTCTTACGCTAAAATAAGGTTGATAAACAAGAAGTTAATATTAATTGGCAAAACAAAAATAGTTTCAAACAAAGCCACAGCTTTGCGTCTCTAAGCACACACAATATTTCGTTACTGAATCAATCAGCCATTTGAACGAATTGGTTGAATGAATGACTCAATGACTCACTCAAGCAGTGATTTGCCACCACCTACTGGTGATTTGAAGTTTAAAGTAATATATTTCGCCCTTTTTTTCCCCTAAATTATTTCAAATATCACTAATGGACTTTTTGTTTTTAAAACATGAAAACATTATTTGTGCATTTGTACCTGCAGGTTAAATGCATTCATGTCCTTCATTATACTTCAGAAGTAGATTCTGTGCCACCTCTGCATTGCAAACACAGATTTTCATGATACTAATTTCATTTGATTGTTAACAATCCTGTAGTGTCCTACTGTTTGTGACCCTGGACCACAAAACCAGTCATAAGGGTCAATATTTTGAAATTGAAATTTATGCATCATCTGAAAGCTGAATAAATGAGCTTTCCATTGATATATGGTTTGTTGGATTGGATAATATTTGGAAATCTGGATCTGATTTCCAAATACTGCAAAAAAATCAGAATATTGAGAAAATTATCTTTAAAGCTGTCCGAATAAAGTTCTTAGCAATGCATATTACTAATCAAAAATGAAGTTTTGATATATTTACGGTAGGAAATTGACAAAATATGTTCATGGAATATGATCTTTACTTAATATCCTAATGATAAAAGAAAAATCGATAATTTTGACCCATACAATATATTGTTGGGTATTGCTACAATTATACCCGTGCTAGTAAAGACTGGTTTTGTAGTCCAGGGTTTAAATTTATTAATTAAATTTAGGAATTTGACACTAAAGATGATGCATACATTTAATTATGTTAGAAAAAAATGGGCTTACAAAGGTAAAAATGTCCATAAAAGGTAAAAAATCTATTTAAACGTATTGGAAAAGTTAATTTCTGTTACTCCTGCACTAAACTAATCACCGCACAGAATATGAAAAATATCCAAATCTTAGGGAATCAGCTGTCCACGGCAGTCCTAAAGTACCAGCTCAATAACACACTCAGCAAAATATTATCTAATATACGTTTCTGACAAAATTCCAGAAAAAGACATTGTTTTTTGTCATTTTCACAAACCCTTAATCATATGCCATTTTTGCACATGTGATAAAACCCTGTTTATGTTGTGCAGCTAAATAATTTTCAAGTTTACAAATTTTTTTTTGACATTAAGTAGTGTAGTGAGGTTCCAGAGGCAAAATCCGATTTTGTTGAAACTCCACACACATTTTATGCAGAAAATGTACCTACTGTACTGTATCTAGTTGATTTAGTTTTCTCTTTGTGCCCTGGACCAGTCACCCAAGGGTGTTCCAACCTAAAGGTGTTCCAGAGAAAAAGCAAGAGGGGTTGAAACAAAGAAAGAGATAGAAACAAAGGAAAAGGAGAAAGCGGAAGAGGGCATGTGGCTGTATGTTTTATGCCCCTGTTGTTGAGTTGTTCTTCACAGACTGTCTGCTCCATTACTCGCAGTATCAGGGCAGAGGGAGAGAACACACACGCGCACACACTTTAAATCACACACACACAGTTTCTGCTCTCCATGCTATCATCAGCAACAATCTACTGCCAAGTACCATACACTGCTGTGTTAGTGGTGTATAAAAGCTGCTATTGTTGTTCTCAAATGGCATCAATACTAAATCCTCTCGGTAGTAGAATATGCTTGAGTAAGTGCTGAATTTTGAGGAGCACAACTGTAAAGTGTTATGTATTAGTTGTTTTTATTCCCTGAGGTTACAGTTATGATGATCCATTATATAATGAGTTATTAGCTTTTATTAAATGCAAAGAGGGCTTTGGTAAGTTTAGCAATTAGATTTCATGTAGTGGGGCTAAAGCAATATAAAATAAATGAAAAAGTCAAAGAACGTGGATCATTTCATTTACATGAAACGTATTCTTTCTCATTTGTGGAGCTTCGCTGTTTTTTTTTTTTTTTATTGTATGTGTTGTATATTGTAAGACCATATGCATATTACAAAATTATTCAGTCACTAAAGCCTTAGATAGAGCTGCTTTTTTGTAGATTGAACAAGATCATCAATCAAACATTAATGACTCTGAGAGGAAATGACTCGGAGCATGTCATTTAGAAATCAATGGTGGAGCTATTGTAGCTTGCCTACAATAAACTCTGCCCAGCGTTGCATTTCCTAACAGTGCGAACCATTAAAAGGGCCTTTTACCACTCGCTAATGCGCACATTGTTTCCGGGAAAGTGATCAGCAGTAAGGTTTTCTTTTTTCCTGCTGAGATGGAAAGGAGCACCTTAGCTGCCATGAAAAAGCAGGGCAAAACAGTTTCACCACCCACATTCTAAAAGTGGAATGCAGTCTACAGGCTTTTATTAGAGTTAAAAAGGAGGTTATGAGACCGAACAAAAGGGAGATGTTCTAGAAACTGTCAAATCTTCTGAAGGATCTGCCATGTTTTTAAAATAACTTCAGGCCTGAGCTTGATGTTGGGACAAATGGTGCAGTAGGCAAACATCATGCACTGTAAAAATATACAATAAAAAGATTTTTAAAGAGGGTCATAACTAACGTAGACATTCAGAAAGACACGTCCGCTTCAATATTCAGATTAATGGTTAACCAATATGATTGCGCAATTGGTCAAATTTGATCTTTGATCCCCCTTAATATTAAATATCTGTCTGATTTTCCATGTTTTTTTCAAATTGTGACGTGACTGTGAATGTGCACGTTAATACAAAGTCCTGTAGTGATTTGTTATTATACCATAATTTTTAGATATTGCAGTGACACTGTTTGTACAGTCTGAAAGGTAGACACTTCTAATATTGAAAAGCACAATCTATTACAATATTATCTGTTTAAAATTCAAAGAAAGACGTATTTTAAGTAGTTCATTATTTATACAGCTTCGGTTTGTATACTATTGTGCTGGCACAGAATCGGCTGCTGTTATTTAGAGATACTGACTTCTTTCCTGTGAAATTTGTAAGACTGCCAAAGGCAGGACAGAAAATAATAATTTATGAGGTTTAATGGGCTATCACAGACCAAATAAAGCTCACTGTCAGGATAAAGCTCTGAGCGCTCATGATTTGTCAAGGCCCCAGTGCCACATCATTTCGTCTCCACATCCAGTCATGCTGACCTCAGCACTAACTGTGTTCTGTAAGTACATAGCGAGCCCTTCGCCTCCCATATGGCTGGATTTGATAAAGTTGTGTGAGCTGGTCGAATGGAGGTTGAGTTTAGAGGACAGTCCTTCATTTTTCCAATACAGCAATTCATCATGGAGCTGTCAGAGATGAAGGCCCTGCGCTGATTAAGTGAAGGAACAGCGCCTCACGTGTCCCGCCCCATTAATTACATTCTCACAGGATTTCCAGTCGGAGAGATACAAGCATGGGCCCTTCAACCCCGGTCTCATCCTCAGATGCTGATGATGGAGATTTTAAGCAGTTCTAGTAGCGTGGCAATGTCAAACCCTTTATTACACTGTCAGCTAAGGGTCAACGCTGACATCTTATTGCATTGCTTACACCAAAGCATTGAGTGGGATCCATTCAGGACATTGAGGGAAGGGCTTAATGGCTACAGGGTGGCAGCCATCCTGTAGCCATTATGGTAATGCTAGCTATGATCAGCTTTGATTTCATATAATTGCCTCGCTGATGACTTTTGCTTTAGAAGCAGAATTGGAGTACTGATTTAAACAGACTATTTGCAAGTGTCTGAAACATTTTGACTGCTTGACAGAGGGACAATAATAACGTGATGCTGTGTCCATTTCATTTTTCTAATGCCATGTCAGATCATTCCGTATTCTCCATAACATTCAGCTATCAGATTCAGTGGCACTCTCTCAGATAGAATAAATTGATGTTATCCAGTTTCAAAATCCATCTGCACTGCATTTAATATGTTTAGCCTTATTGTTTTTTAGGAAATCATACAGTTGTAGAATTAAAAAAAACTGTGTTTCATAAATGATCCACTAGAGGGGGCTACAGGATCGCGGATTCAGCCACTGCAGAGCCACTGCAGTGTTCTCTACATCAGGGGCTTTTAAACTTTTGATACAAAGGATCCCCCACATATAAAATCAATTATGTGACCCTGGACCCCAAAACCAGTCTTAAGTAGCACAGGTATATTTGTAGCAATAGCCAAAAATACATTGTATGGGTCAAAAATCATGAGGATATTAAGTAAAGATCATGTTCCATAAAGATATTTTGTAAATTTCCTACCGTAATAACAGAAAGGAATGAACGTGGCGTGAGGCCAAGTATGGTGACCCATACTTGGAATTTGTGCTCTGCATTTAATCCATCCAAGTGCACACACACAGTAGTGAACACACACCCGGAGCAGTTGGTAACCATATTGCTATCGCTGCGGCGCCTGGGGAGCAGTTGGGGGTTTGGTGCCTTGCTCAAGGGACTCACCTCAGTCATGGTATTGAGAGTGAAGAGAGCACTGGTTATTCACTTCCCCCACCTTCAATCCCTGCTGGACTTGGGACTCAAACCCGCAATCTTTTGGTTACAAGCCCAACTCCCTAACTATTAGGCCACGGCTGCCCCCAAACAATATGTCAAAACTTAATTTTTGATTAGTAACTTCATTCTTAGCATTCTTCATTTCTGATTTTTTTGCACCCTCAGATTCCAGATTTTCAAGTGGTTTTGTCTCGGCCAAATATTGTCCTGTCCTGACAAACCATACATCAGTGGAAAGCTTATTTATTCAGGTTATATATAAATCTAAGTTTCAAAAAATTGTCTCTTATGCCTTATGACTGGTTTTGTGGTCCAGGGTCATATATGTTTTCACGTATGAAGAATTATTTATACATATAAACTTTTTTAGTATATTTATATATGTAAAGAGAACATGGTGTTTGCAAAAATAAATATTTGACTTTTGTATTGTTATTGTACTAAAGACAAAGAAATGTAGCCATATTAAAACATTAGGCTATCTATAGTTAACGTTTTTTTAAAATATACTTAAATATTTTAAATGTGAATATAATTTTAATGATTTTACCTAGAAATATTTTAAATTTAGTCCACATTTTTGACAATAAATCAGCATTCATTTTATTGCTTCAAGTTCACGGGGGAAAATCAGAAGGTATTCTATAAAGAAGAATGCATTCTAATCTAAAGATTTTTTTATATTTTCATTTTAAAGAAAATAATACTCTACTTAGTGTTTCCTTTGGCATTAAAAATTAGCTTAATAAAACTAATTAACGCTGTTGTGTGAGAGTTTGTAATACAAAGTCTGACGTAGTGGCGGCAAATTTGACATTTTTCTCTCTGTTGACCAATGTAATCAATCTCTCACTATTTTTTCCCTTTTTGGAAAGTCATTGAAATTACCTATTATCGTGGATTTTTAAGTGTGCTGTTTGGGTCCCAAATATTATTTTCGATGTAGTTTCCGTTCACTACTACTATGATGACTTCCGGGTTCATTCCTTAAAATGATAAAAAACAGAGGGTGAAAAGCAACAACAGTAGTAATTGTATGTAGCTTTATTTTATCTAATTAGTTAATCTGATCTAATTTAATAATTAGATAATTGAATAATTGAATCAGTCTTCACTTGTATGTGATAAAACTGCATCTAGCGATATGGCACAGTATTTATTTTTTATTTGTAGTCCTCAAATATTCCAGTAGGTGGCGATGGCAGTTCAAATTTGATGTTTTATATTCTACTGTATGCAGCTTGAGCATTTAAAACACACTGGAATCAAACATGAGTGTAAACTGAATAATGGAATAGGGAATGAGTTTGTATGAGTTTGTGTGTGTGTGTGTGTGTGTGTGAGTGTGTGTGCGTGCTTATAAGCAAATCCAGAATTAGCAGTGATTTACTCCACAGATTTGGCAGCATTCCTACTTCTGGCACATGATGGCACCCTTGATCTATAAATACTAAGAGCACTCAACACACGCAAGCACAGTCTTCCTATTAATAAACACAAGTTATTCAAGCCTATGGCTACATTAGGAAGATTTTCAGTAAGACATTGAACATTGATTAAATCAGTTACAGTCAGGTACTCAGTGTTCCAGTGACGACTTTCACTACGCTGATAATGACATAATGTTTACTCAAACAACTGATCTCTAAAACATACTTAAATCTTCATTTTCATTTGTCTCTCTTTTCAGATTGACTATATCAGCAGAGTGTCCCATGCAGTTGGAGGATTTCCCTATGGATGCTCACGCCTGCCCACTCAAATTTGGCAGCTGTAAGTCCATAATGTTTTATTATGAATGAAGAACAATCCTGTAGCCACTGGCCAGAAAAACCGAATAGATGAACAAGACGCCAGTACAAGACTGCAGATTCAACCACTTCCTCCAAACCCTGAATAGTCTTTATTTGTCTCTCCATTTGTTCTCAATACATTTTAGTGGACTAAATATCGAGTACAAGTTCGCCCATATTAGGTAGCTTGACAGACTGGTGTTTAAGGTGTGTCTAAACACATACTGAGTCCAGTTTAGTCTGATTATCACGTGGCATCCTGTCCAAGAGCAGGATTAAGATTATCACCTGGTGCTTGCAGAGAGGAGGGTGACTTGAGGACTGGATTAGTAGGAAGGTGTCCTGCCGTTCCTCCCGCGCTCACGTACACACTGCACACGCACTCAAAAGAAAGGCTTTTTGGTGCTAAGAAGCTGGGAATGACCTGAGATGGGCTCAGCTTTCTTTGATGTTCAGGGCATTACCGGATAGGGCTGTGCATGGAGAGCCTTTGTGTTGGGATACAGCAGAAACCATGACAGACAGCTTTATGTTTCAGGATCATGCATATCTGAATACTTGATCAATTGTATTTTTGTAGCTGCATAGTAAAATCCCTTGTGACATGAAGTTCTAAGTTCATGTTTTGAAGACCTCTCATAGGCTTCTGAGAATATGGAGGAGGGTAGTCTGGCCTGAGGGAAATTTGAACATTTAAAAATGTAAATTAAATCATGCTAAAAAGATTCACGTTTGCTACAGCAGGTCAGATGATGTGTTTATTTTGTTAACTGTTATAGTTGGTAACATTTTATATATTGGTAACACTTTAGAATAGTGAACACATATTCACTATTATCTAAGAGTTTTTCCTGAACAAGGTCAAAAATATAGTCATGTAAAATAAGGCATTAATATGTGTTTTATAAATACTATAAACAGCCAATATGTGACACTGGACCACAAAACCAGTCATAAGTAGCATGGGTATATTTGCAGCAATAGCCAAAAATACATTGTATAGATCAAAATAATCAAAATAATAATAAGGATATTAAGTAAAGATCATGTTCCATGAAGATATTTTGTAAATTTCTTACCGTAAATATATCAGTACTTAATTTTTGATTAGTAATATGCATTGCGAAGAACTTCACTTGGACAGCTTTAAAGGTGATTTTCTCAATATTTAGATTTTTTTTTTGCACCTTCAGATTCCAGATTTTCAAATAGTTGTAACGTACATCAATGGAAAGCTTATTTATTCAGCTTTCAGATTATGTACAAATCTCAGCTTAAAAAAATGTATCCTTTTGCCTGGTTTTGTGGTCCAGGTTCGCATATGCTAGTAATATGCATGCTAATAAGCGACTAGTTAATAGTGAGAATTGGTCCTTAAAATAAAGTGTTACCAAATATCAGAATAAATAAATAACTTATTTAATTCCAAAATTACTAAAAGTTTAACTAAATAAAAACAGGTAATATAAAAATAAAAACATTCAAAATATTTATGAACGATATCTCAGTGATACTAAAATGACACTGCTGTCATCTTTTTTTGTGTGTGGTAATTAATATTTACTAATGTAATTAATGAGTAATAATATAATACTCCATGAGTACATAAATATTAAAATAAATAAATAAATAAAAATCAGTCAGCATAAGTTGACATTTAATCTAATCTGGTCTGTGACCTAAAATGAGTAATGCCATGCTTTTGGGAATCTCATTGACTTCCCAGTGTGATTGGATGGACTGTTAAATTAGAACATCAGTGTAGTACATTATAAAATCTAATCACTTTAAAAGTAAAATTATAGTAGTCTGCATGGTTTCACCTGAATCCAAATTGATGTATTGTGGACAGTCCTTGAAACTAATGTTGAACCAGCCGCACCGCATCAATTTAAGATACTCTGCTGTCTACAAAACTGAAAATATTTGAATAACAATAATAACAAGGCTTAGTAGTTCAGAAGATTTCTTATTATCAGTTCTGGAAAATGCCTCAAGTGCTCCAGTTTTTTTTCTCCAGTTCTTGCTTTGTTTACATCTAGCATTTTTTCCCTCTGATTGATCTGATCACGTTATCTCTTTTGTTATAAAAGCAAGAACTACGTAACCCACTATAAATATTTAATGAAGGTTAAGCATGATTTTCACAAATGAATGGTATGGTGTTAATAAACATGAACTATCCTGCACAGAAATGACTATCTTCTATTATTTAGCCATTTTGTTTAATTAGTAATTTCTCAGCATTTCTTGGGTTTTTTAATTTTACATTCTGCTAAAGATTTAAAACACCCTGTGAGCCATCTCAAATGTCTCAAATGGTATTAATTATTCATTGTGTTCAAGGTGGTAATTGAAAATGTAGCCTTCATTAGGACTCACATACTTACAAACTTAGAGTTCACAGATTTGTTTAACGCCGTTTCCCCTGCGTGAGTTACTCTATATACAGGCAGCAGAGAATTAGTGATTTAACTTGTAATTTGCACAACAAATGCGTTTACTTGAAGTATTGTGCTCTGTTATGTAAAGGGTTATATAAATTCTGTCTGCACTTAGCAGCTTTTGTTTGCCTAGTTGGATAACAGTGACAGACGCCTGGTTTTAACCGTCATCGCAACCAAAATGCCTTAGAAAGGCAATGCCGTCCATATAAACGACAACAATTCAGAGTTGTGAAACTATTGTTTGCGTTATGTCAATGCAGAGCCTTTTTTACGGAATATTCTGCTCTTCAAAAAGACACCGACAAGCATTATCGTAGTTAATCCCCACAAATGCATGTTCGCTATGGACTTGTAAGCACATTTAATTTCATGATTAATGTAAAATCAGCTAGTCATTATCACTAAATAGTCCCTGATGTGAAGCTGAGGGTCTTGTATCACCCTGTGAGGGTTTATTTTGCAGTAAAGATTGGCTGACTGTACAGTACATTATCCCACTTATTGCATGGCTGGACATGAAATATTGATTTGAGTTGAAATGATTTTATTATGTGAGAAGAGAGAGACTGTGGAGTGTCTAGGAGCACTGAACTCTATATATGACTGTCTGACTGTACATTAACCCAGTTATTACGTGGTTGGGCAAATTAATAAATAGAGATTAAATATTCTGATTATCATTAAAATGATTAAGAGACTGTCGAGTGAAAAGCTCTGAAATGAACCATCATTTATACAGCCAGTTGATGTATAAACAACAAAAATAGTAAATTGCTATTTTCTGATATTTTTCTCAGTCTGATGTCTTTTTTTGATATGTACATTCTGCCTTGTCCATTAAGGTATATTTGATGACGTTAGTACCAGTATAGTGTATATTTAGCACTTCCTGTACTTCAGTCCAGCCTTTGGGTTCTCATGCCAGCAGATTCACCTTAAAAGATTATATAGACCAAAGATTACTGTGGGATGATTCAACCTTGTAAAGGTCCCCAATGGTGAATCATATTTTTGTTCAGATTAATCCAATATATCTCTTCCCAGGGACTTTTAAGGGAGAAATAACATAAGGCATAGGGCAGCAATGGAAGATATACTGTATGAGTATACAGGTATAGGCCTATTTAAAGAATTGGCAGTAGAAAGACTCTAAACAATCGTGCAAAATCATTCAAAATGTCTAAACTTACAAAAGACATAAAACAGAATTTCAACAACCAAACCTTACAATCACAAAAATATCCTGTAGCTTTAAGAATAGTGTCTGTGTTTGCTTCTCAACCTGCTGAGCTAATGGCTAAAGATGTCTCTAGCTGGTGTATGTAGAGTATTAGGGTCACTTTAGGGCAGCCAAGCCTCATAATCTCAATGTAAAGAAAGACAGGCTTTATAGGCACAGGTTGAAAGGTGTCTGTAGAAAAGGAGGGAGTGTTATTTTTGTTATTCCTTTGTATAAATGAAGTTTATACTGCCATTTTGGGGGTAAAATCTGGAGATGAATTGTAAACTCTGAATATACAGTTGAGGTCAAAAGTTTACATACATCTTGCAGAATCTGCAAAATGTAAATTATTTTACCAAAATAATAGGGATCATACAAAATGCATGTTATTTCTTATTTAGTACTGATCTAATTAACATATTTACATTTACATATAGTCAATAAGAGAAAACAATAGTTGAATTTATAAAAATGACCCTATTAAAAAGTTCACATACACTTGATTCTTAATACTGTGTTGTTACCTGAATGATCCACAGCTGTTTTTTCTGTTTTGTGATGGTTGTTCATGAGTCCCTTGTTTGTCCTGAACAGTTAAACAGCCCACTGTTCTTCAGAAAAATTCTTCAGTACCCACAAATTCTTTGGTTTTTCAGCATTTTTTTGTGTTTTTGAACCCTTTCCAATAATGACTGTTTGATTTTGAGATCTATCTTTTCACACTGAGGACAACTGAGGGACTCATATGAAACTATTACAGAAGGTTCAAACGCTCACTAATGCTTCAGAAGGAAAAACCATGCATTAAGAGCAGGGGGTATAAACTTTTGAAAAGAATGAAGATGTGTACATTTTTCTTATTTTGCCTAAACATCATATTTTTTTATTTAGTACAGAAGCTACAGAAAATACGTACATGTTTCCCAAAAGACCAAAATAAGTTAAATTTACCCTGAAATTAAATTTGAAATTTTTTTACCACCCAGCATTGTTTTTCCTTCTGGATATTTTATTTTATTTTATTTTATTTTAAACCCAGATGGGAATTTAAGTTAATTAAAGAGCAGTGCTTAAAGTTAGGGGAAAATAACTTTGTTGTCATTTTAAAATCTTTCCTGTATGTTCTACATTTTACGTTAACAACAAAGGAATATCATTGTTATTGTAATTCCATTCTGTTTGATTCATCTGCCCGTGTAATTTTAACAGATCGAGCTTTTGAGAAAACTAGAAAACTGCTAATTCAGTTACTTCACATTGTCATTAATTTGAAATGCTGAAAGGCTATTACATTAAAGCAAGAGTGCATTATAAATGAGATGCACAAACAAAATGAAAACCCTGACATTAGATATAAAATTGATTTAGACTTGGAATAATATAAGCAGCAAAAAACATTCATGACCACACACATGCTGGTTTCACTATATTAATGAGGACATCTCATCATGAGGGCCACTTTATGGGTTTTTGATGTTTTACTGTATTCATGACGACAGTTCCCCAAAACGTTTGCCATTTTGAGTATCCACCTTTTTCTTCCCATAAAAGTGGGCATAGCCATACATTTTATGGGCGATTTTTAACAGTACAAAACAGCTAGTTTTGCTGCTTGATATTGCAAATTGGTATGTCTTATCATATTATTTTAATGTATTATCTTAATTATGAGCACACTGGCTTGTAGTGCAAACATTTTTACCATTTACTGCACATTGTTTTTCTTCTCCTTATTTCCCTATAGCGGCTAATGAACTAGAAGTCTCGCCCATAGGCTTGGATAGCTAAACCTGTGTATGTGCACACAAATACTTCCAAGTCCGTCCACACTGAACAATGTCATTTCACTGGAAAGCATTTCAGTCATGTATGAGTAAGAAGGTTATTCTACAGGCTATTCACTCTGTGGGCTGTGGTGACCCTGTCACAACAAAAAGCTACATTTGTTTCCCTCAAGTCTAAACCCTTGACCTAAGGAAAATATTTTGTCCTCCGTTAGCTAGACCTTGTCACTTCCTTTGGTTTATCAAATGCTGTTTCCCTAATGTCAGCAGACTACAGTATGTCAAAAAAGTAAGAATCACCTCTCCCAAAGTGCTCTGAGTTTAAAATAAACACACAAAATACATATTGCCCATTACTGTTTGTTTATAATCCTACCATGATTTTTATCATCACTACCAGTGATGATAGATTTAGAATTCAATCTCCTACTTAATCCATAGTAGGCTTGACAAAGTGTATAGTTTCAGTTTGAACTTAAATGAGTTTAAAGCTTATTAGGATCCGGTGATGTCCGCTAAATGCAATCCAATTAGATCCACTTACAAACACCAGCCATAGTTAGCACCAATACAGTCTTTACACTCATTAGTTTCTATTTTTGCAACATGCATAGAGCTTCTAACACCTTATCCAAAAGTTTAGGTTTCTCAAAAAGTCTGAAATGTCACAAACAGTCTGTAAAGGTTCATACCATAAATCCACAATAATGATGACAGCAGTAATATGCTCTGTTCTTGTGTGCCAGAACGGGAGATAAAGCAGAATATAAGCATGACAACAGTTCAGGGATATGTGACTTGGTCAATGGAACAAAGGAAATAGAGGGATTAGCAGTACAGCAGCATGCAAAAACAACAGCAAATTGTATACAAACAAAAATGCTAATGTTTCATGAATATAACCCGCTGTGAGGTAAATCATAGACATACATCTCTCATGGCATAACAAAGTAATGTAAAAAATGCTGTACTTAAGAGTAGAAAATAATAAGCCTTGCCAGCATTTTGAACTAACTACCTATATGTGCTCTGTCCCAGTATGAAGTATTAGCTTTACAATCTCATTTGGCTCTTACCCTGTAGAGTTTTAACAGGTAATGTGTGGACTTGTCCTCAGGTGGACTGTCTATTCTGAGACGTGTCTGTGAAAATGGCCTAAAAGCTACTACACTGTAAAAAATAAAAAACACAATTTGTTGAGTCAGCTTAAAATAATTTGTTACCCTGCTGCCTTAAAATGTTAAGTTCAGTCAACTAAAATAAGTTTAATCAACTTGAAATGTTAAGTTGTACTAAGTAATAACTTAGATATTTGTGTTTAACAGATGGGTAAGTAACCCAGCTGCCTTAAAATTTTAAGTTGATTCAACTCAAATATCTAAGTTGTCACTTAGTATAATTTAACATTTCAAGCTGAATAAACTGTTTTTGAGTTGACTGAACTTAAGATTTTAAGGCAGCCAGGTTACAAATTATTTTAAGTTGACTCAACAAATTGTTTTGTACAGTGTAGCCTACAATGCCTTAAGTAATACATTACATTATTACAATATTTCAACATGCAAAAGCCTTTTCTGTGACCATCCAATGAAATTAGGCACATTTAGGGTTACACAGCCCCCAGATAAGAGCTTGCACAAAAACTAAACAGTGTTTGAGAGCTTCTTAAAAGTGATTTACGGGAGCAGGTAGTTATGAGTATGTGTGATTTATAGCAATATCGATAGCAAGTTTGATTTTTTCTAGTCAGGGGATGAGTAGAGGAGTGGGGGTGGTGAGACTGACAGTTTGTGAACTGCAGATTAGTTTGCAGGAATTTGCTGGGGGTATCTAAGGGTATGTGCGTCTGTGACGTGTGGATGGCTGGCAGAATAATCCCTCAGTCTAGATGGTCGAAGTCAATCTTAATTGTGATGGAGACATCCAGCATGAGAGTGGCAGGATTAATGCTTTGCTTCAAGATTGAATGTCACTATGGTGGGAGGGGGTGAAAGGGAAAAAAATGGAGTGTTAAGAAACTCTATTTTACCGCTATTTTATGTGAAACAGTCATCTACTGAAAATGTTGTTTCACACTGTTGAATATGAGTAGATTACAGTCTATAAAATAAAGTACTATACTAAATAAATATACATAAAAAAAAATACACTGCAGTTTCTTTTTAACATGCTTGGTGTCTTCAACGGAGATGCAGGTGTCTGTGAAAATCTCTTTTTTTAACCCTCGTAGTCTGATCCTATTATTCAACACAGGTGCAGATGATTAACTTTATTACCCCAGCTCTACACTTGGCAGAGTTAGAAAAAAAAATTGCTCCCTGTTGATAAAGAAAACAGATATTTCCCCATGATTGACAGGTGTAGACACTACTTCCTAAATCTGAGAAATGAAAGTTGCCTGCATGCAAATTGCAATGCAATCAACTGACACGTACAATCAAGAGTGGGTAACACTTATGCAACCTTATTCAAAGACAGTACTAAACAGATTACATTACATTCGAACTAATCTTCCAGGCACTCACAGTGTGTGGTTAATAAATCGTTATCATTGCATAATCTAACACAGGGACAGTAAAGTTCAAACTTCTGTGTGTTTTTCCAGATGCATACCCTCTCTCAGAAGTGGTGTATAAGTGGACTAAAGGCCCTGGCAAATCTGTGGTGGTGGCAGAGGAAGGGTCACGTCTTAACCAATACCATCTTATCGGCCACACTGCTAGTACGGAAGATATCAGCACGAGTAGAGGTAAACCATTTTCTGTATTCCACACTAATTTTCATGTTGAAAAGGACAAATGATTGCGCAGTTATAGCTATTTTTATGTTTTTTTTCTTCGCTTTAATAGAGCCACCAAGTGGTATATAGTAGTCAACATTTGAAGTGGATCAAAATCTTTCATCAGAGTTGTCCTAAAACCAAAACCCGCTCTTGTCTTAGGACAACTTTGATGAAATTTTTCGATCCACTTCAAATGTTGACTACTGTAGGCATTTTATAGGCATTTTACTAAAAGTGGCCCTGCCCCTTTCGAACGTTTTGGCGTTCCTTATTTTTTTTTTTTTTTTTTAATAATTGATATTCACTCTCCAGAGAATCTTTCTGCACTGGTTTGGTTCCAATCGGGCTAAAAACCTAGGACTAGTAGGTTTTCCAAACATTTAAAATACCCAAAAATTTAGATGGTGTCACAGTCGTATCTGCATGCATTTTATCTGCCATGAGCCAAGGATTCTAACAAAATAAGACACTTGACCATGCGACTGACGGTTTAGGAGTTATTAGCGATTTCATGCTTTTGATCGCTGTAGCGCCCCCGTCAGGCTGATTGGGGCTAGCCTTGGTTACGTTGTAGGCGGTATGAGTACAACCATCTCTCCAAGTTTCAAGTCTCTACGACTTACGGTTTGGTCTGCACAATCAGTTTTATGTGGAGATTGCTG
This sequence comes from Labeo calbasu, assembly GCA_019740295.1. Lineage (NCBI taxonomy): Eukaryota > Metazoa > Chordata > Actinopteri > Cypriniformes > Cyprinidae > Labeo > Labeo calbasu. The sequence continues at coordinate 83,377 of JAHKKF010537559.1, forward strand.
ATCTGTGACCATTCTAACAATTACTACGAACCCCTTACGTTCCTTAATGAAATTGGCATCCACTGATGTTTTATATTCTTGCTAAAAAATCATATATTTTCTTTCACAGTCCATCTCTCTTTCTAACCTGTTGTATCTCATGCATTATTTTCAAGAACATGATGTGTTGCATCACACCATTTCAGTTTCATTCTCCTGCACCATGTGACGTCGTTTCTCTTAAATAAAGTGATAGCCCTTCTGTGATTATAGCTTTTTCAAATCAAGCTGGATGACAAATGAGTGATGAGGATTTCAGTCTGCCTCCCACTCACGGCCAGCTGTCTCTAGGACCAGCGAGAGTACAGGAAGAGATGAAGATGAGAGCGAGGGAGGGGAGAATACAACACTTATCCCGAGCCATTGGGTCTGGAGGGTTAATCCTTGTGCTTCCCCATCAGTTGTGCTTTTACCATGTGACGTCGGTCGGCCGCCATTGGCTCAAGCCGGCGAGAGACACATGCGAGACGAGCGAGGGGGAGAAGGGGGCATAGACGGCATCTGCCTAATTCGGTTATGTAAAGATGACTGGTAATACACTCATATCATTTCTGCGTCTAGCTTTGTAATCATGTGTGGGGGGTGGAGTTGGGGGCTTCCCCTTGTTCCGACTTTATGGATGTACATATATGGATAACCGTGAGCTGGCATACACTAATATTCAATAAGACATTATCATGCTCAGCTATGCTGACCACGTCATGTTTTAAACCCTGCTGAGCCATCTCTCTTTGTCGCTGCCATTGATTTACACATCAAAGTTCTCCACCTGTCGTCAGGTGGCCAGAAACACTTTTAGTAACAAGCTCTAAGGCTACGGTATTCCCTTCTGGCAGGACTTTATAACCTGTCATTCCCGTCTTCCGATTTTTGCCCTGGCTGACTTGCAGGACAAAGGTCAGCTGGTCATTACTGCTGCTAATCTGAGGTGCAAACCTCTTTACAAAGTTAAAAATAGATCCACCAGGACTTTATATCATGAATGCAAGGTCATTAGCTCAACTTAGAAAACCCAGTGGAGAAGAAAGAAAGGGAGAAAAGACCTTCTAGAGTCTGCCAAACAGAGGGTAATATTATCTCCAGTGGAAATGTCAACATTCAATCACTCGGCCTGGACTGTAAAGACATCCAGATAACCTGTCACCTTTTATTAATAAGAACTCCCATCCAGAAAATAGCACCTGCCCTTCCCAACTGTTTCAAAATGATTTAGAAGCTGACCCCCCTCAGGTGCTCATCCGTTCATGTTGACGTTCAAAAAAATAAATAAAAACAGACCACTCACCAGTTGACCAGCATGGCAGCGTTGTTCTCTGCTATGAATGGGAGTTCTCCATAAACACTCCAAAAGCTTAGCAATAAAATCCACCACAGTCGCATGTTTGCAGCTCTTAGAAGAGTCCCACCCCGCAGGGCACATCCAAGGTGGAATATCTGAAATGGGGCACTGCCAGTTGTGCTTTCTTCCCGGTCATTGAAATAAAGGGGCGAGCGAGACGAAGGGGATGCGACGAGCCCCTCTTGACGAGGACATCTTTGCCCCCAGGGCCCCCAGGACGTTCAAACTTTTCCTTGACTTCCAAGGCTCAACAGCTTGTCGTCCTCTTCATCTGATCCACTTGATCTGTCCCCTCTGATCCTGACTAGATTTTGCGCTTTCCTTCTGTTGTTTTCCCCCCTTTTTGTTCCCTCTCTTTCTGCGGGCCGAGAAAGAGTATATCCTAAACGCGGATGGCCTGGCCTGACAGAATGGATGGAACTATTGAAAGAGCGAGAGACAGGAGAGCTTGTGTGTATGTGTGTGTGAGAGAGAGAGAGAGAGAAGCCTGCAGGATGCAGATTGTGACAAGGGATTAGTGGGACACAAAAATCCGATTTTGCCAGGAGAAAGCAGCAGTCATCAGTGGATTTTCTATAGTTTATCAGACTGTGTGGCTCAAAAGGATTTTTTTTAAAAGCTTCAAATTCAATCTTCGCTTGGTTAACAGGATATATAATGTTTTTTCATTCTGTATTCTCTTTTCTATTCCAGTTAATGATTTACCTCACCATGTTCCACCATGTGCGCAGTGTGACAGCACTTAAACACACCATAAATGTCACTTTTGTTTAGATGATTTAATCTGTTCCATTCTGATGGTTTATGCTGTTTTTATTCACTAAAACAATCAAATCATCTTTGTGGTCAGACATTACAGTAACTGTCCACTATTTGGTGCTATTGAGACCACACACTAAAAGTCAAAGTGCTTCCTTTATTCTAAAAAGAATACTGACAGTGCTGTTGGAAAATTCCATAATCACAAAGCTTCCCATTTGTTTTGATTTGTCTCATATTATTATGTTTCTGTCTTCCCTTGACTTGTTTCTCACCACCTCTCTCTCTCTCTTTTTCTCATTTTCTCTTTAAACCTCTCAGCTGGTTTGCACTTATCCCCCCAAGAGTTTAATCACACTCTATCCCTCCCTCTCTTAGTCCCTTTGTTTCTTCTCTTACTTATTTTTCCATCACTGTTTTCTATTCTCGTCCTTTCTCTCATTTCATTCTTCTTCTGTTTCATTGTTCCCCCTACAGGTCAATACACAGTCATGATGGCCCATTTCTACCTGAAGAGGAAGATCGGCTACTTTGTGATTCAGACCTACATGCCCTGCTTCATGACTGTCATTCTGTCCCAAGTCTCATTCTGGCTCAACCGTGAATCTGTCCCTGCCCGGACTGTCTTTGGTTAGTGCTTCCCCTTTTTTTTTGGTAATTTGAGTTTTACACACACACACACAACTAAATGAGTAGTTCGCTTCCAGAACAAAAAATTACAGATAATGCACTCACCCCGTTGTCATCCAAGATGTTCATGTCCTTTCTTTCTTCAGTCGTAAAGAAATTATGTTTTCTGAGGAAAATATTTCAGGAATTATCTTCATATAGTGGACTTCTGTGGTGCCAGCGAGTTTGAACTTCCAAAATGCAGTTTCAATGTAACTTCAAATAGCTCTAAACAATCCCAGCCAAGAAATAAGGGTCTTATCTAGCAAATCGATCTGTCATTTTCTCATTTATTGTATTGCTACTGGATGTTAGATACACCTTCCGCTTGAGGATGCCCCATAGGTGCTCAATAGGGTTCAGGTCAGATCACCTTCACCTGCACCTTCCTCAGCACTTGGTGGTGTGTTTGGGGTCATTATCATGTTGGAAAACTGCCGCTTGGCCCAGTTTCTGAAGGGAAGGCATCATGTTCTGCTTCAGAAATGTACAGTATATAATGGAATCCATGTTTCCCTCAATGAACAGCAGCAGCACTCATGCAGCCCCAGACCACGATGCTACCAGCACCATGCTTGACTGTGGGAGAGACACAGTTTTCTTGGTAATTCTCACCACACATGCTGAACACCATCTGAGCCAAACAAGTTTATCTTAGTCTCATCAGACCATAGGACTTGGTTCCAGTAATTCATGCTCTTGGACAGGTTGTCTTCAGCAAACTGTTTGAGGGCTTTCTTGTAAGCCAGCTTCAGAAGAGGCTTCCTTCTTGGATGATGCCAACGCAAACCAACTTGTTGCTTTGTGCAGCGTATGGTCTGAGCACCAAGCTGACCTTCTACTTCTGCAACCTCTAAAGCAATGCTGGCAGCACTCATGCATCTGTTTTTTGAAGCCTGGTTCTGCACCTGACGCACAGAACGAGCACTCAACTTTGTTGATCGACCCTTGCGAAGCCTATTCCCGAATGGAACCCGTCGTGGAAAACCTCTGTATGAACCTGGCCACAGTACTGTAACTCAGTTTCAGGTTGTTACTGAAATTGTTATAGCCTAGGCCATCTTTGTGGAGAACAATGATTCTAATTCTCAAATCTTCAGAGAGTTCTTTCCCATGAGGTGCCTTGTTGAACATCCAGTGGTCAGTATAAGAGAACTGTACTCAAAGCACCAAACCTTAACTGATCTAATACAAGATACACAACTTTGTATGGTCCTGTCAAGCAGACAAAAACATGAACATGATGAATAGGACATATGGCTTTGCATGGTTAAATGGCATATCACTTAGGGTGTACTCACTTTTGTTGCCAGCTGTATGTTGAGTTATTTTCAGGGGACAGTAAATATACACTGCTATACAAGCTACACATTGACTACTTTAAAATATATCTGAGTTTCATTTCTATAGTATTGTCCCTTGAGAAGATATACTAAAATNATTGCTGAAATGTGAGGGGTGTACTCACTTTTGTGAGATACTGTATGTAGGGCGATTGTGAAGTTGGAGGAAAAAATTGTTTTTATTTCAAAAACGATTTTTAATAGATTTAGTTTTAGTTAACAAAAACAACACTGTTTACCATGCTAATCCAAAATTAGCTATATGGCATTTATAAATCAGGTGATTTGCTTGAAAAGTTAAGAAAGGGCTAATGCTAATAGATTTTTATTTATATAACTTTAAAATAATAATTATTGTTTACTACTTTGAGTTAGCTTTCATTTTTATATTTTTAGTTTTCATTTTGATTTCATTTTATAGTATTTAAAAAAATTGCATATCTTTCACATCAGTTTTAGTTTTTGCAATTTTAGTACTAGAACTTCATTTCAGTTAGTTGGCGAGGGAATATTTCTAATTCTCTTGTAAATTTTAAAATTTAAATCGGTTAACACTTTACAATAAGGTGTCATTTGTTATATGTTATATTAACTTCATTAAGTTCATTGTATTCATGTTTATTCAAGTTCACAGTGCATTAACTAATGTTAACAAACACAACTTTGATTTTAGTAATGCATTAGTACTGTAAATGCTGAAATTAACATTAACTAAGATTAGTAAATGCTGTAGAAGTAATTATGTTAATTCTTAGTTCATGTTAACTAATGTTACCTAATGTTGACTAATGAACCCTATTGAAAAGTGCTACCATAAATCTTTTACAGAATGTAATATTTGTATTTTATTGTATTTCAGCCTTATTAAAATGACCCAAATTTTTTAAAAATAATTTTACTTAAGATTAACAATACTGTTTAGCATAGCTCCATTAGCCTCTACTGGTTGATGCCGTAACTACATCATGCTAATGCTAATGCTAATAGCATTCTCCAGTTATTATAGACTAGAAAAAAAAACATTGCTTGCAACTTCAAAAACTCATCAGCATCAGATATTTACTCATCCATTCCTGATTGTATGCTGAGCCTTTTTTTTTTTTTTTTTATAACTATATTCCCTTTTCACCTAGCATGTATGGATTCTTATCTGTTGCTCCTTTCGGTCTATCACTTAATGTTTTGCTTTGTACATCAATAATTCTCATCAAAATGGAAATCAGAATTGACTGATGCAATCAGAGGGAATGAAGAGCTAATCCACTCAGATGACTGTTTTTGAATTCACACCGCTGTTCCTATTCAGTTCTGAGGCCTTGCATTGTATCTTGGCAATAATCAGCAAAGCGAGCAGACAGTCCACAAGGAATATGTGCCCACGCAAACAACATCTCTATGACTGGCCAACAAAGGATACATCAAACATAATGCTTTTTCACACACATAAATATACAAACATCCATGAACGGAGGCTCAAAGACCCACTCGCTGATATCGCACATGTGACAGAGTTTTATTTGCATAGCCCGAGGCTGAGAAATCCCCGAGCCGTATGCCTGAGGGACCGTAGTACCATACCTATTTATGTCTAAAAGTCTCTGTGACCACTGCCTGGGGCAATCTGCAGATCTCCTTCTGACAGGGACAGCACACCTCCGCTCCTCACTTATCGAGAGCTATTCTCAGATGCTTTGCATAAAGAATTATAATGATACTGCCATTCTAAGGGCATGTTAGATATTTAAAAAGAAACAGTTGTATCTGAACTGCAGTGCTGCTGTGTTTGACCCTTCAGTGCTACCTTCTATTCAGTTGTTTCTTTGATAGAAAGTAGACTGCATTTCTGGGAATGAAAGGATCTTAATGTCAGTATTCCCAGCTGGTGTGCTTTGTTTTGTTGTTAAGATGAGTTTATGATTCATGAACCAATATTTTATTCATGCACAGTATTTTAAATATTAAAAGAATGATATTGGATGAAAGACAAAATTTCCCTGCTCACTGGTAGCGGCATTCACAAAACGACTCTGTTGCTACTGAAATTTTTTTGATGGATTACTGTGATTGTTTTCGCCACATAAATCATTTTATTTAAAAAGCATTATATGCCTGTATATTTTGCAGAAGAAATTATGGTGGAACTCTTATGTGTTTTAAAGAAATGTATTTTGTTAATGAAGCATGTTGTTTGATTTATGGTGTCTTGTAAAGATGCAGACTTAAAGGATTTAGATGTCTATTATATCTTGTATTTCCAATACCTGTCAAAAGTTAGGATAATTTAATGTTTCTGAAAGAGGTATCTCACCAAAGCTGTGTTTATTTGATCCAAAATATTTATTAATTAATTCATCTTTATATTTTTGCTGTAGAGAGCTCTTTATCTTATAATATTCTAAATGTCTATGTGTTTGATCTTCCGCAGGTGTGACGACAGTGTTGACCATGACCACCCTTAGCATCAGCGCCCGTAACTCTCTCCCCAAAGTAGCATATGCCACCGCAATGGATTGGTTCATCGCTGTTTGCTATGCCTTTGTGTTCTCTGCGCTTATTGAGTTTGCCACAGTCAACTACTTCACCAAACGCAGCTGGGCATGGGATGGAAAGAAGGCCTTGGAAGCTCAGCAGCCTAAAGTAAGTTAAGTATGTGTTTGCGCATATATGATGTTCAACTCTCAGAAAACCTCAGAAAGAGTCTCTGTTGAGTGCAGTTGCATAACATGACAGTTCACTTCTGTTTGTTGTGAAGGTTACAATACATCACGGTTACATAATACGTTTTTTCTAATTGTTTTGAGACACCCGAACAGCTTGAGAGTGCTCAGTCACAACATTTCAGATGGTGACACTAACTCAAATGTCAACTGCTTTATTAGATGAGCTGTATTTGTGTTAGCTGCTGATGGATGTCACATTTTGAAATTCTACAGGATGAATATTTAGCCTTTACCCAGAATGCCCTTCAGACCAGCCACTTCATTGAGATTTCTGAGAGCTGCTTGTTTGATGTACATGTAAATGCCAGGTTTCTCCTTATGCAAGATCTATTTTCACCCAGGTGGTAATTTTTCATTCGCAGTGGACAAACAGAATTCAAAGAGCGGTCAGTGCACATGTCATTGTGGTGAGTTTGTTAGTAAAGGCTCTACAGTCAGACCTCTGAAGGTCAGATCTGGACCTCCAGCACAGCTTTCTTAAATGTCACTCTCACTTTTTTTTATCAAGCTCCAACTCATTCGTCCTCTCCTGCCGAGGAGTCTTTCTAAAACCTTGAGCCCCTGCTGTGGGGTCCTTCTTTAAGAAAGAGCAGGGACTGATGTATACAAAATACTGTTCATTATTGGCATATATATATATATATATATATATATATACTTCTATTCAAAAGTTTAGGGTTGGTACAATTTTTTTGTGTTTTGGAAAGACGTCTCTTTTGATCACCAAGAAAAATACAGTAAAAACAGTAATATTGTGAAAAATTATTAAAATTTTAAATAACTGTTTTCTTTTTGAATATACTTTAAAATTAGGGCTGCCCACTAATAGTTGACTAACCTTTAGTCGACGAGAAGAGGCTTGGTCGACCAAAATTTTATTAGTCACTTACTTTCAGAAAAAAATAAAAATAAAAAATTCACAGGAAGTGGTGAAGTCACGCAGTCCGTGATGGACAGATCGTTAATGGCTGGTCTATGTGGTAATAGTTCATCAGCCAGGACATCCAAACACTCACCTATCATTCATCGACCTCAAATGTGACATTTTTTCTGAAAGACGTATGTAGCAGCAACTTTACATGGCCACTTTATCTAATGTTAACCTAGAAAAATGTGTGCTTTTGAAGTGTCTGTGCGGAGTGTGGAAGCCAAACCATAGAGCGATCACTGCATGACTCTGTTGTTTTTGGTCATACAGAAAAAAATAATACATCTTTTGAATCTGTAAAGAATCTACGTTTATTTGTGTGCACTCACAATAACAACGAAACGTTGACTTTTGTAAAATAATTAAGGCAAACAGGATGTGCTTTCTGCCGTCTCAGTCTCTGTGAACTCTGTGATTCTCTATAGATAAAATATGTCTACTTTTAAATGAAACGATTCAAATAGAAAATAAATATTCTCAGATTCAGGCGCCCTACTGCGGAGATGACGAGTCAGTGTTGCCGACAATCTCTGAAGCCGAAAACAAAGAAAGCGCTAGTTTATTAATATATTGTTAAAATGTTAATGCAGTCTCCTTGTTTTTCCCTTACACATTCATAATCAATACTTTCACTGGTGCGCTGTGACAAGCTTGTTTTGCGTGCGCTTGAGCACTTATTAGACTTTGTATGTAGGCAATCAAAGCCTCAGTTATTATGTTTTATATGGTTTATTATTAAACATGCGACTAATAGTCGACTAATGCTTAAAATGAACGACTACTAGTCGACTAGCAAAATCTTTAGTTGAGGGCAGCCCTATTTAAAATGTAATTTATTACTGTGATGCAAAGCTGAATTTTCAGCAGCCATTACTCCAGTCTTGAGTTACACATGATCTTTTTGGAATTCTAATTCTAAATAAAATTTCTAATATTTCAGAATTCTTTAATGAATAGAAAGCTAAAAAAAATGTGTATATATATATATATATATATATGAGTTCAGATGCAAAACCCTCTACATCACGGGTGTCAAACTCCGGTCCTGGAGGGCCGCAGCCCTGCAGAGTTTAGATGCAACCCTAATTAACCACACCTGATCCAACTAATCAAGTCCTTCAGGCCTTCAATTGAAAACTGCATAGTATGTGTG
>JAHKKF010537560.1:0-16482 GCA_019740295.1 Labeo calbasu
TGGCAACAAGCTTAGGGGCCACAGTAATGACTCTAAAGCAGAACCCTGCTAGTTTATATACAGACACTAATCACTGAGACACCACTTATAAAGCACCTTTATTATCATTATTGCGCATATTTGAAAAGCCTACTTAGTAAAATAAACATGCAGTAAAACACCTAAAACAGTAAAAACACATCTAGCATTTTGGCATTGAGTTCTTAACTCACATTTAATTTTGCTGCAAAGCTCTAAAATCAACTATACGCCAAAGTGCTGACAATTTTAGCACTGTCAAATCGATTAATAGCGATTAATCGCATGCAAAAATAAACTTTATTTTGAATGCAATTAACTGGATGCGATATTGCATAGAGATCACCTACATGACAAATTGCCTATACGACAAAGGTTGACAATATTAATAGACAAAATTAACATTAGTGCTGTCAAATCGATTAATCACAATTTAATCACAATAAAAATAAAAGTTTGTTTACATAATGTAGGTGTGTGAACTATGTATATAAATACACAGAACACACATGTATTATGTAAACAAACTTTTATTTTGAATGCATAGATCACCTATGTGTCAAATTACCTATACGACAAAGGTTGACAATATTAATATCATCAATATTAACAATAATTAGTGCTGTCAAATTGATTAATTACAATTAATAATAATAATAATAATATTAATGTACATATCTGCAACTTAAAAAAAGTTTATAACATTAATTTTATTAATAATATTAATATTACAATAAAAGTTATAATATTCTATATAATATAATAAAATACAATTATAATTATTGTTATTATGTCAATTATTTATAATAAATAAATCAATAAATAAACAACCTAACTTTTATTAAAATTCTGTTACTATTGGCCAAAGATTTTGTTTTCTGATTGTTAATATTAATTAAATAAATAATATAAAAATAAAATTAATTTTAGTAGTAATAATAATAATAATAATAATAACACATATACACACACACACACACATATATATATATATATATATATATAAAACTTGATTTATTAAATATACTTAAAATATACTAAAATTACTTGATATACTAATAAACTTGTTTTGTGAATATTCACCACAAATAAAAATAAACATATACATTTCTTAACTGGATGAGATCACCTATACGACAAATTACCTATATAACAAAGGTTTACTATATTAATATTGATAATATTAATATTAATTAGTGCTGTCAAATCAATTAATCACAATTAATCACATCCAAAATAAAACTTTATATTTACATAATGTAGGTGTGTGCACTGTGTATATTTATATGCACATAAATACACACACATACATGTATATATGTTTAAATTTAAGTATTTACATGTATAAATATGTATACATGTATATATGTTTGTGTGTGTGTGTGTGTTTTATTATATATTTCTTAAATATATACCCTGTTTATTATATATTTTCTTAAATATACACCCATTATTTCTTAAATATATAAATATATACCTGCATGTGTGTGTATTTATATATATTCTTATACTTATATACTTATATATTTATATACTCTTATATTATATATACTATTTATATATAAATATACACAGTACACACATCCACATTATGTAAACAATTTATTTTGGGTGCAATTAAATAGATGCGATTAATCACAATTAATCGATTTGACAGCACTAATATTAATATAAAGGTTGCAGAGATAAAGTTGCAAGATTATGTTTAAATTTTACATTTAAATTATTTTAGATTTTACAGTATTATAATATTTTTTATTACACACATACACACATGGTCCCACTTTATATTAAGTGGCCTCAACTACTATGTACTTGCAAAAAAAAAAAAGTACAGTGTACTTAATGTGATGTTAAGGTGGAATGTTAAGGTGGGAGAAAAGTTAGGGAGAGGTTTGGTGGTATGGGTAGGTTAAGGTGTAAGGGATGGGTCAACAGTGCAATTATAAATGTAATTACAGAAATTAATTAGAAATGTAATTACATGCACGTATTTTTAAAATCCAAGTACAATGTAAATACATGTATATACACAATAAATAGACTGTATTAAATGATTAATTTCAATGTAAGTACATAGTAGTTAAGGCCACTTAATATAAAGTGGGACCCATATATATTGAATAAACCGCATGAAAGCGGCAGTGACCCGTGCTGACAGAAGTGGATCACACTCTCTACTCAGTCCTGGTGGGCTCTGATTAGGGATCCTGGCCAGTCTCCCGTCACCTTATGAGAGAGCATCTGTGCTGAGATATTTGACATATGCAGGGCTTAATAATGATGTAGAGTCTGAGATAGAGGGCAATATGTTTTGAGGGCTGATGTAGATGAGCAACAATTACATTTTTATGGTATCTCAGGACCCAGTGATACACACTCAAAGCAGCATATTGGTATATACAGCTTTATATAGTAGCTATCAAATATGCCTCCACAAAATAAGCAGGCACAGCTGTGAAAAAAAATATAATCACACATGTCTTCACACTTCATTTTTAACACATGTTCTGTAATGTGAGGAACAGAGTGTGAATCATCTGCAATGTGTGATATGACATAAAAAGAAATCATACGTAAAAGTGTTAAGGAGAAAGAGGGGGGACTATAGAATGAGAGGTCTAAGTACTGTTACGGTGATAACATGTACCTGTGTATATGCTGGCGTTAGAGGCAGGGATTCCAAACTGAGATTCGATGAACTTGGGGATAAAGGTGATGAAGGCAGTGACAATGGCGCTCTCGGCTGTGTAGGACAGACTCACGAACAGGAACGTCATGTTGCTGAGGATCCTTATTGCAGCCTTGGGGAGATCTGTACAATGAAAAATAAAAAATAAAATAGCATCAGCAAATACACACAGCAATAACTGTTAAATGTCCTAAAAATTCTGTAATATTTTATCTAAATAAATTAAAAATGAAACACCAAAAACTAAATAAATCAGTTTGAATGCTACAAATAAAATTAGGCATTACAACTTTTAAGTATTTAGTGTGACAAATGGATATTAATTTGCTAAAAATGACATTTAACAGATAAATTATTAGTGCTTTTAAATATTACATTTAAGTGAGTGTTAGATGGCAGTAAAGGTAATCTAAATGTCAAAATAGAGAAAATAAGCATAAATGTCTAATATTAGTGAACATATATCCAAAACTAGGGGAGTGCAATATATAGTCTACGATAATATAGTAGTTACTGTTTAAACAATATGCGATTTGACATGCAATTCCATTTCTGCCACTGAATAAAAAAATTCAAAAAATGTTTTATCTCACAATTCTGATTTTTCTTTTCTTGCAATTGCAAGTTTATAACTTGCAATTCCTTATTTATATCTCACAATTCTAAGAAAAAATTCAGAATTGCGAGATATAAATAAGGAATTGCGAGTTATAAAGTCAGAATTGTGAGATATAAACTCGCAATTGCAAGCTATAGTCAGAATTACGAGACAAACCTGCAATTTTGAAAAATAAAGTCGGAATTCCGAGTAAAATGGTCAGAATTGCAATTGCTAGTTATAAGACAAAACTGTGACAGAAACTCACAATTGTGAGAAATAAACTCTCAATTCTGACTTTTCTTCTCAGAATTGCATGATATAAATTTGCAATTGCGATTTATAAAGTCAAAATTGCGAGAAATTAAGTCAGAATTGTGATATACACTCGCAATTGCAAGTTGTAAAGTCAGAATTGTGAGACAAACATGCAATTTTGAGAAATAAAGTCCTAATTCTGAGTAAAAAAGTTAGAACTGATATAAACTCACAATTGCTAGTTATAAGACAGAACTGCGATATAACAATTTTGTGTAATATAAACTCTGACTTTTTTCTGAATTGCATGATATAAACTTGCAATTGCAATTTATAAAGTCAGAATTGTGAAAAAAAACTCAACTGCGTGACAAACTCACAACTGCAAGCTATAAAGTCAGAATTGTAAAATATAAACTCACAATTCTGACTTTATTTAATCAGAATTAAGAATTAATTATAAAATCAGAATTAATAAGATTTACATGATAAAAACTCACAATTGCGATTTATAAAGACAGAATTGCAAAATATAAACTCGCAATTCTGACTTTATTTAATCAGAATTACATGATATAAACTCACAATTTCGATTTATAAAGTCAGAATTGCGTGACAAACTCACACTTGCAAGTTATAAAGTCAGAATTGCAAAATATAAACTCGCAATTCTGACTTTATTTTATCAGAATTACATGATATAAACTCACAATTTCGATTTATAAAGTCAGAACTCAATTGCAAGTTATAAAGTCAAAATTGCAAAATATAAACTCACAATGCTGACTTTTTTTTAATCAGAATTACATGATATAAACTCAGAATTGCGATTTATAGTCACAGTTGCATGACAAACTCACACTTGCAAGTTATAGTCAGAATTGCAAAATATACACGCTATTCTGACTTTTTTTAATCAGAATTGCATGATATAAACTCGCAGTTTCGATTTATAAAGTCAGAATTGTGAGACATATACTTGCAATTCTGACTTTTTTTCTGAATTGTGTGATATAAACTCACAATTGCTAATTTGCTAGATACAAACTCATAATTCTGACTTTTTTCTCAGAACTGCAATTTTATATCTCGCAATTGTGACACTTTTTCTCCGAATTGTGAAGTTATATCTCACAATTCTGATTTTATAACCTGCAATTGCACAAATTTAGTTGATATTGATTTCATTTGAATGGTAACAGCCCTATAGTGTCTTACTATTTTAATTTATTGATTAAAAGTAAGCATTTGACATAAAAGATGATGCATACATTTACTTAGATTAGAAAAAAATTGGCCTTATAAAAGTAAAAATGCCCCTAAAATGAAAAATCTTTTTTGTCATTATCGCACACCCAATAGATAGTTAGGTAGATACTGTAGATAGATAGATAGATAGATAGATAGATAGATAGATTAAAATCAATTTATTTTCATGCTAATTTGTCTTCAAACGTGACCCGCTTCTTCGCATCAGCTCTCAAACCAGTCATATAATCCATACTAACAGATGTTTTCCGTTCTAATAGCGTAAAGACAGCTAAACCTAAACACTGTGTCTCCACAGCTCTTCTGGATTCATCGGCTAATCCATTTAAATCCCATAAGTTTTAGCCGAATGCTTCATCGTGGCCAACAAAGCCACCTCTTTTAATTAGCAGGTTAGCGCTGTAGCACTGTTTCCATGGTAACCGACTATAATCAAACTTTAATTTGCTCCTAAAGGTTGAACTCGCATACCATCTATGGTACTGACAGAAGAGACACACAAGCTGGTGAAAAGAAACCAGATTAGAAGCTTTAGCTACTAATGAACAAAACAGCTTGTCTGTCTCCACATCAAAGTCCCAGAAACTACTCTAGTCTACTGTAAGGCATTGCAGAACAGTTGAAATGTTGAAAGCCTACTTATGCAAACACATGCAGGCCGGGGGGAATAGAAGTAGGTTACAGCGGGTTTATAGATCAAGGCTTGTCTTGATTGTAGTCACTTGTGTGTATTTGTCAAAGCAGGACAAAAGTCTCTCCAGGCAAATAATAATTGGCACTTATCTGGAGACAGTTTAGACACAGCATGATGAGAATAGCAATGAGATTTATACCACTTAATGTACACTGTTCTAGTTTAAAGTTGTAATACATGTTTTAGGTTTATATATTTTAACAAGTAATTGATTCTGTTTTTAAAGGCAGTTTTCAGCAGTCAGCACTCCAGTCTTCAGTGTCACATTGACTTTATATTCACGGTGTGAGTTTAATTCTTATTTTAAACATTTATCTTATTTAATTACCAGCTTCATTTTTTTGTCGTAAGGCAGAAACTGGTTTCTGTCATCTCTTAGATAAAGTTTCAGCAGTAATTCCTCAACTTCCCAGGAGTTTGATAATGAACGGGACCGTATTAGTGATGATGGTGGCAGAATTGTCATTAATGCTTATCCCAGATGAATAATGAAAAGCAACTTCTGCTAGCTTACGCAGTCTTCATTTTATAACTTTTTGAGCCTAATCATCAATCTACAATTTTTATATCAGCATTTGAAAATCTCCTGAGAGTGGTGGTCAGCAGCGCTGTCTAATTAAATAAGGGAGTGACGAAGCCTAATGGTCAAAGATCTAGGCTGATACCTGAAAGACTGCAGGTTCACATCCTGCCTGTGAAGGACAGTAAACTCCAAAGGACTGTTTTTATAATAACTGTACTGTAAGATGCTAAATATGTCACGTAAATGACAAGTCACTGCAAATCATCATCATCACATGACCTTTATCAGATACACACCTTTGATGTCCTTCCCAAAGCCCATGGAGGATGCTACAGTCTGGCCTTTGCTGTTAGATTTCTCTTTCAGGACATCATCATCATCATTAGAGGTGTTGTCCGCCCCGTGCTTTTTCTTCTTTTTCTTGTGACGAGGGGGCAGTTTTTTGGGGAAAGTGAACATGGGGAAGATGACCAACAGCATGGCGAAAGCACAGAGCAGGAAACCACTCCACCTAAGAACATAGTGACATGGACTGATGAGAATCACGCTGGAGATTGTTATTTTTAGTAAAATGTGCTCAAGAAGTGATAAAAATTGAATGCATGCTATGCTTTCAAAAGTTGAAACGAATAAAGTAATTGAATTGGGGATTTTCAGCATTATTGCAGCATTATTTGTGCTCAAAAAATGGTAAAAAAAAAAATAATTTATGCTTTCAAAGACTGGATGAAATGAAATAAAAGAATGAAGCATTATTTGTAGTAAAATGCTCTCAAAAAGCAGTAAAAATGTAATTTATGCTATTCTTTCAAAGGCTGAAATTAAATTAATAAATTGAAATGAAATGAATGAATTTAGCAAAAAAAGTTCAAAAAGTAGTAATAAAGGAAATTATGCTATGATTTCAAAGCCTGAAATGAAATTAATAAATTGAAATGGAGACTTCCAATGTTATTTTTAGTAAAAAAAAAATGTGCTCAAAAATTGGTAAAATGTAATTAATGCTATTCTTTCAAAGACTGAATTGAAATAAATTAATTCAAAAGGACATTTCCAGCTTCATTTTTAGTAAAAAGAATTGCTTAAAAGTGGTAGAAATTAAATTTATGATATAGTTTCAATGGCTGATATGAAATAAATGAATTGAAATCTGGATCTCCTGCATTATTTACAATACAATGTGCTTAAAAAGTGGCAAAAAATTTAATTTATGTTATGCTTTCAAAGGCTAGAATAAAATTGATTATTATGAAAATTTTTAGTACAAAACTTGTTCAAAAATTATTTTAAAGGCTGAAATGAAATCAATGAATTAAAATGGACATTTCAAGCTTTATTGTTAGTAAAAATATGCTCAAAAAGTGGTAATAATGGAATTTATGCTATGACTTCAAAGACTGAATTAAAATAAATGAATTAAAAATGGAGATTTCCAGCTTTACTGTTAGTAAAAAATGCTCAAAAAGTGGTAATAACGGAATTTATGCTATTCTTTCAAACGCTGAATTGAAATAAATCAATTGAAAAGGAGATTTCCAGCTTTATTTTTTAGTTAAAAAATGTGCTCAAAAAGTGGTAGAAATTGAATTTATGATATTCTTTCATAGGCTGGAATGAAATAAATGAACTGAAATCTTGGTCTCCTGCATTATTTTTAATAAAATGTGCTCAAAAAGTGGCAACATTTGAATTTATGCCATGCTTTCAAAGGCTAAAATCAAATAAAAGTGGAATGGAGATTTTCAGCTTTATCTTTAGCACAAAATATGCTCAATAATGGTAAAAATTTAATTCATGCTATTCTTTCAACAATTATAATGAAATTTATGCTATTTTAAAAAGTCTGGAATTAAATAAATGAATTGAAACGTGGACCTCCAGCATTATATTTAGCAAACTGTGCTCAAAACGTGGCAAAAATGAAATTTACGCTATTTATTCAAAGGCTAAAATGAAAGAAATAAATTTAAATATGGATCTCCAGTGTTATTTGTAGCTCAAAAAGTGTTAAAAATGCTACTCTGTCAAAGGCTGGAATAGAAACAAATGAATTGAAATGAAGATTTACAGTGTTATTTTTAGTGGTAAAAACTGTATGCCATTCTTTTTTAAGGCTGGAATGAAATAAATCAATTGAAATGTGGGATTTACAAGGCTAATTGAAGTAAAATGTGTTTAAAAAGTGATAAAAATTACATTTTTGCTGTGTTTTCAAAGGCTTTAAGGAAATGAATTAAAATGGGGATTTAAAGGGATAGTATTTATACTATTCTTTGAAAGGCTGTAATAAAACTGAAATGGGAATCTCCAGTCTCACGTTAAGTAAAATCTGCTCATAAATGACACAAACCAAAATAAATTCATGGAAATGGGCATTTCCAGCATTCCAAGTAACAAAAATGAAATTTATGCTATTTTTGCAAGGGCTGGAATGAAATCAATAAACTGAAATGGAGATTTCCAGCATTATTTTTAGTGGTAAAATGTATGTAATTCTTTATTAGGCTGGAAAGAAGTCACAGAACATATCTTACCAGTTGCCAACAAAGCGTGGATCACTTTGCTCAATGTTGATGACGGTTTTGGGATCCACGTAGAAGCCGATTAGAACGCCTCCAAGCAGGTACCCCGCAGCTGGCCCCAGAGCCCCCATCACGTACATAATAGCTGAAAGACACAAACAACCACGTTACAAACCACGCTCTGTACACCCACATAATATGTTTTTTCTTCATTTCATAGGATGTCTGATTAAGGCTGTTAATGTTCTTTCCACTCTCAGTGCCTCTCTTGACTCACTGGGCGACTGAGTCAGCCACACTGAGATGATGAAGAGCATGAAGGGCTAATCATTAATAGTGCGTCATGCTTCCACTTAGCTTAAGAACATCATGTATTAGTAGCAGTTTTCTACCTGCTGTATAGCTCTGTTTATACACACAAAAATACGACAGTATATGGAGGACACAAAAGCAAATAAGAAATTCAGTCGATTCTTTTGAGTTAATCAAAAACATGCAGCACGACCATTGTAGTCTGATTCCCAGAAAAATGACTCTTCTAAGCAGTTATTTTTAGTAAATCAAAAAAGCACTGCATGACCTGTGTAGTCTGATTGTGGAACAATAACTCTTATGAGTTCTCTCAAACACTATTAGTGCAACCGATTTTTGAAAGAATGACTCATATGAGCTAGTTTTAAGTGAATTTAGTGAAACAGCATGCACTTCGAATTTTTAATAAATGATTCTTGGTTTCTTAGTATTATGTTACGACCTCAAGAAACCAAACTGTACAATATGATTTTTGTCAGACCTCATTAGTGACTTTATTCGATACTGCAACAAGATTAGCTGACAGTTTTGGAGATTTCAGCCTTTATCCATTTAAGTAGATACGAGCTGTACTCGCATGACTGGAAATAGCCCAGAGGTGACACCCTAAATGACTGCCGAGTGCTCTGACTTGCTTTAAAAAGGACTTTAGCGGCATTTGCTAATCCTCCACATGGACAGGTGCATATGCCAGGCTCGACCGCTTTGTGTTATTGCTTTCGAAGCCGGAGGGATGGATGCGTGTGCTGTCAGGAGAGCATTATCCCTACAGGCATCTGTTTGCGTCTGTTCACAGAAAGCAGCAGTGGGCTCTCTCCACTTCCACATGGCCCTCGCGGCTGCCAAGCTGGTTCTGATCCGGCCAGAAGCTCACACTGAACTGAGGCAGGTGCAGCTACACAACTAGGCCTAATCTCTAATCTGCCTCAGTACGGGAGAAGGTTTGGCCAACGGCCTGTCGGGTTATATAACACAAGTACAAACATGTTGAGGGAGACCGATAAGTCACTTCTGATTTGATGTAAACAGGACTACGCTGGCTTAGATTCTTGTCTCCTGTCCTTACGTGAGACCTCTACAGCCCGGAGTCGAGAGAATGAGCCAAATCTAATATACACACACACTCACACTCACACATTACAGGCAAAGCGGCATGACATTTGGGCAGAGATATTTCACACTCTGAACCATATTTAGCAATGGGTGATGATCACACTGTGAAACACGACAGGCTGACTTTTGTCTGTTTGATTACATATTATGCTGTCTTTAAGTCTTTCTAAGTCTTTTGGACACCAATAATGTGAGGTGTATTTAAACAATTCCGTTTGGAATAAAATTAGGGCCGCCCTTGACTAAAGATTTTTCTGGTCGATTAGTCACACATTTATTAATAAACCAATATAAATCATAATAATGAGCCTTTAATTGCTTATATAGCTTAATAAGCACTCACGCGCACGCAAAAAAAAAACACCTTACCACAGTGCACCGGCAGATATAATAATTATATTATTGAATGTGTCAAAACAGCAAGGAGACTGCATTAACATAATAATAATTTATTGATAAACTAGTGTTTTTTTTGTTTTTGGTTTAAGAGATGAAGTCGGCGACACTGACTCGCCATCTCCGCAGTAGTGGATTAGCCTGTATGCAAGTTTCATACGGATTAGATAATCTGAGATTTTTTTTTTCATTTGAATTGGTTAATTAGCCTATTTTTTTCATGTCAGTATGGCAAGTATACACAGAGTTTCGAAGTTTTGCACAAGTTCACAGAGACCGTGATGGCAGAAAGCGCATCCTGTTCGCTTTCATTATTTTACAAAAGCGCAACGTTTTGTTGTTATTCTGAGTGCACACAAATAAACAGAGTTTTTACAGATTCAAAAGATGTATTACTTTTTATCTGTATGACCAAAAATGACAGAGTATTTAGCGCTATTATGCAGCTTCCACACTCCGCACAGACACTTCAATAGCGCACATTTTTCTAGGTTAACAATAGATTGAGTGGCGATGTAAAGTTTCTGCTACTGACATGTTTCAAATGATAAGTCATATTTGAGGTCGATGAATGATAGGTGAGCGTTTGGATGTCCTGCCCGATATTACCACATAGACCAGCTGTTAACTATATGTCTGTCACTGACTGCTTGACTTTGCCACTTCCTGTGGATTTTTTTTTCTGTGACTAAGCAACTAATAAAATTTTGGTCAGACATGCTTCTTCTCGTTGACCATTAGGAGGCAGCCATAAACAAACTGATGTATTATTCAATTTCTTCTCTGTTTTTTTTTTTTAGATGTTATTATAATTCTGGCCAGTGCTGATAGTTGGGCAAACTTCAAAAAACGTTTAAATGGGTTTATTCTTGTATGCTCATCCTTCCTTGCTAATCTTTAACAGCAATGCACAAAATTCACACAACTAAATTGTATAGTCTACATTCACAAATGAAAACTATGACCAATACCAATTTGCCATGATGCCAACAAAGACAGTCAAAGATTTAAAGGGACAGTATTAAAGAGAGTTGTATTAAAAATGTCCTGGCTCTTCCAAGCTTTATAATGGCAGTGAGTGGGTATTGAAATTAAAATCGCAAGTAGGTGGCAGCAAGTCACAGTTAAAGAGTGAGTCATTGAGATTCAGCCGATTCATTCAAACGGCTGATTCATTCAAGAACAAAGCATTTGACTGTGTTAATGAGCGAGTCCCTGAATCATTCAAAGATTCATTCAAAAAGTTGATTCATTCAGTAAGAAAACACCGTCCTGTGTGTTGCTCAGAAATACAAAACAATGCAGTGATCTTTGTTTTGAACCGTTTCGTTGACAAAAAAAGACAATACGCTAAAAAAAAAAGCTTACGCTACTCCTACGTTCTACGTCATCTGCTGGAACGCCACTCTCTCGCCAACAACAGTTAGCGGAAACTATAGATTATGGTTTATGAAGCTTTAAATATGGATTTTTTTTGCTTCAGAAGACCTTTATTAACCTTTGCCAGTTTCTAATTATCTGCATTGTTAAATGAGTTATTCTGTTCAGCTGATAAGTGTCAAGTTTGCAACAATTCACTTTTTAGAAGATTTAGCAGCTTGTTAGATGAGTCATTGTATGGTGCACTGGAAATATTATTGCTCTCAGTCACAAACCCTTTCAATCTGCACTTTTGTCTGCAACAAATAAACAATAAATTAGCTAAAAAAGAAAGCTGTGTCAGTGTGAAGTCACTTACAAGCTACAATGTGCCACAGCTGAAAAACAACTGGCAGAGAGTCTGAAACATGTCTCTCATAATTCTTTTGTGCACTTCAAAGCATAGGCAGAGAAAAATAACACTGGAGCCTATTCCCGTAATGCTATTCATTTATTCACAAGGGTGGCTTTATTTGCAAACTCTGGAACACCAGGGTCTCATCTAGTTTTGTCTCCTCAAATACTCAATCAGCCTTATCTACAACCTAATTAAATAACAGGTTCTTCTTAAATACCCCTGGAGACTACGGGAGCAGAGAGAAATTATTTCTGAAAGCACAAAAGCTGCTGATAAATGCTCTTATCAGCCCAAAGCAGAAATGCCCAGCACACAGAACCAAACAGCCAGCCAACATCTAACAAATAGAGAGAGGAAACAGCATTCAGTCAGATGCAGAGGAATAAACTTCACTCGTCAGAAGCATTAAAGTCGTCAATTAATTCATCATAAATCCATCAATAATTAAAGCCATTTTATTAGTGCTTCTGTGGTACAAAGCATCCCATTTTTACTGCGCAGCATAAGCAGATGGAAATACATTATAAAGGATGTGAAATCAGAGTGGCATGTCATTACATTAATGCTTCAATACTAATCCACTTTAACAATAAGTGCTCACACTGAGCACATAATGAGTATTGGTAAAGACTAGCATGAGTCCTCTAAAGTCTCACTTAATGAAGTGATTTTAATGTAAAGTAATTGAAAAACTACAAATTATGTTTCATTTTATCTCCCTACTGAACAGAAGAAATAAGACGACGTCCCTGAACAAACAGACGTTGAATCATTTTTGCTGG
Source organism: Labeo calbasu (assembly GCA_019740295.1). Lineage (NCBI taxonomy): Eukaryota > Metazoa > Chordata > Actinopteri > Cypriniformes > Cyprinidae > Labeo > Labeo calbasu. The sequence goes on from JAHKKF010537560.1 coordinate 12,955, forward strand.
ATAAAACGTGGTAATGAAATGCCAGATATAGCCTTGATATAGAGATGGAAATATGTGGTGCATTTGTATTGCGTAAAAAATACCCAGCATGCCAGTTTATCAGTAAGTGTCGGGTCGAGTGCTTTGAGGTGAGCCAGTTTTGAATTCTTTGGCATGACAAACTTCACAGAAATAGATTATGCTTGCCATGAATGTATCAACGCCTGTTTTAGCCTCATGTAAAAAATGCAACAGGTAATTGCAAGGCAAAGTTTAAAATAAGAAATACAGTTGCACTGTGAGATATAAATGAAACACTATCAACACTATATAGAGGGGGAAAAAAGTGCCAAAATTGAAAATTCTTTTGAAGATATTACTGAACATTTAATTAACTATAGCAAAAGTATACGAAACAGGTGAAGTCAATATTCAGTGTTTCCTAATTATTATTTTATAAAATGTAAAGCATTCTGGCTCGTCTGTCTTGTGTTCACTGTCAAGCTCCAAAATTAGTTTATTTTGAATTTTGAATTTTGAATTAAAACATTTTTTTCCTTTATTGTGATAGGACAGATCATTAGCTGACAATAAGCCAAGTGGGAGAAAGAGACGGGGGTGGGATCGGGAAAGGTCCTCAAGCCGGGATTCGAACTTGGGACGCCCATAGCGTAACAGCGGTGTATGTCAGGGCGCTGCCCACAAGGCTATCAGCGCTGATAGTTTATTTTTCATTCTTAAAAATGACATTATTTTATTTGAAAAAGTATTGAAAACATTATCTGTATTGAAAAAAACATTTTAGCTTGTATTTTTTTCATTAGATCAGATAACATTTTAAGCCATCATATGGTCATGCTGTCACATTACACTTTTTTACACAAAAATTATACACTCTATTTATGAAACAAAACCACATATTTGTACTAGACAAGTGTGAAGTTAATGTGGAAAAAAATTACTATTGTGAAATAGTCACATTTTGAGATAAAGTGAGATGCAATTACCTAAAAAAGTTGCAATAAGATAAAAGACATAAGATACACATTACCAGTCAAAAGTTTTTGAACAGTAAGAGTTATGTTTTTTTAAAGAATTCTTTTCTGCTCACCAAGCCTGTATTTATTTGATTTGAACAGTACAATTTTGGAATATTTGTTTACTGTTTAAAACAAACATTTTCTATTTTAATATATTTTAAAATGTAGTGTATTCCTGTGATGCAAAGCTAAATTTTCAGCATCATTAATTCAGTCTTCAGTGTCACATGATCCTCATTCTATGCTGATTTGCTGTTCAAGAAACATTTATTATATCATTATAATTATAAAAACGTAAAACAATCAAGTACATTTTTTCATGATTCTTTAATTAATAGAAAGATCCAAAGCATTTATCTGAAATAAAAAGCTTTTGTGACATTACACACTACATGATTAAAAATCTTGGAGTCTGTGTATATTTATTTATGTATTGGAAAATATATTATAGAATGATAGAAATTAATACTTTCATTTAGCAAGGACACTTCAAACTGACCAAAAGTGATTATAAAGACATTTATAATGTTACAAAAGACTTCAATTTCAGATAAATGCTGTTCTTCTGAAGTTTCTACTCACCAAAGAAACCTGAAAGCATTTTACTCAGCTGTTTTCAACATAATAATAATAATAATAAATGTTTTGAGCAACAAATCAGAATATTAGATTTCTGAAGGATTATGTGACTGGAGTAATGATGCTAAAAATTCATCTTTGAAGGAATTATGAAATAGATTTTAAAATATATTCAAACAAAAAGCAGTTATTTAAATAGTAAATATATTTCAAAATTTCACTTTTTTCTGTACTTTGGATCAAATAAATGCAGGTTTGGTGAGCAGAAGAGACTTCTTTAATAAAATATTAAAGTCTTACTGTTAAAAAAAAACTTTCGACTGGTAGTGTAAAATTAAACTGTGAAATATGTTGTCACATTTACAAGAAATAAATGCAAAATTGTGAGTTATAGTCACACTATGACATATAAGGTCTCACTGTGCGACATAGACGCAATTACATGAAACCGTCGTGATAAAATATTGAATATAAGATATAAAATTGCACTGCAAAACATACACATTGTAAAATATGAAGTCGATTACAAAACAATTAAGGCAAAATTGTGAGATACAGATAAAAACACTGTGAGATATAAAGTCCCACTGAGACATATAGTTGCAATTGTGTGAAAAAACTAAAAAGAGTATTTTTCATATTACCAAGAAGGGTGTTGATCCAGACTCAGTTACTTCATAATGCTAGTTTAAGCTGTTCATTCATTAACCCATAATCATTATAACAGACATACACAAAAGCCAATCCATAATCATTAACATAATTGTAACAGAACTGATCACCTTACTTGTCAACAGTCATTTGCCAGAAGTCAGTATATTACTGATCATTAGCCATCACTGAAAGAGTTCAGCTCAAGCGTCACACAGGTGAACACGCACATATTTCATTCCCTATTGTGTAGCGGCTTTGTTCGGCTCAATTGATCATGTTAATAGCGTTATGCTTGAACAGAGGGTGAAGGAGGGTCATTTTAATTGGAGATCCTTCAAGGTTGCCTGTTGCCTGGCAGAAACCCAGCGTAGATTTTAGCTCTGCCCAATGTGCTGTTTTCTCCTTCTTCTTGGGAAGGACAGAGGAGGTGCTTGCTGAGGAGAAAAACATGCTGTCTGTGCAATACCGTACTGTCGTAATCAACGTCAACAACTGACGTCACAACAGCACGCTCCACGAATCTCAAATGAACCTTTCCGATGAAATTTACACAAAAGCCCTTTTCAGCAGAGATGTTGCAGTTAGTCACTCGGCACAAATGCAGTGTTTACAATATGGGAAAAAAATCTCAAAGGATCCAATCAGGTTACAGTAAACTGTAGGAGCTGCAGGAGTGGGAGTTGAAGGACATTTGTGCTGCAGCTGTGCATCAGTAGAACCACGCATACGCCACCACACATCAATGTCACTCAAGGACATGGTGTTCTCATGAGAGCCACTGGGTTTTCCTCATAAGTAATTAGATGGGGAAATAATTCAGTATTACTGAGATCAAATAATGTATACAAATACAGCGAAAAGTCATATGACAGGAGACAGTGCCTCACATTACTGAAAATGGATGGCATAATTACAAAATAAACAAGTCGCTCACCCGCTTATGGTCACGACACAATCAAAATGGACTTGAATGTGACCTGTGAGCTGATTTTTAATGTATTAATTTTTTTAAAGGTGCAGCTGTCAACATTAATACACTTGCTGTTTTTACAGAGGATTTATTGACTAAAAATAAAAAGAACATGACTATTAATTAAGTAACAATGAAAGTATTGTTATCTATATATTCTTTTTTTTTTACATATTAATTTTTTTTTTAAATATTCTTTTAAATATATGTAAATTAAATTATATTCAGTTTTAAAGCAATGTAAAAAGTCAAAATTAGACTTTTATTGTATTAATAATAATAATTTAAAGTGTTTTAAAGAATTAC
>JAHKKF010537564.1:4290-25794 GCA_019740295.1 Labeo calbasu
GTTTAAAATAACTGCTTTCTATTTGAATATATTTTAAAATGTAATTTATTCCTGTGATCAAAGCTAAATTTTCAGCATCATTACTCCAGTCTTCAGTGGCACATGATCCTTCAGAAATGTTCAGGAAACATTTTTAAATTTTTATCATCATCAATATTTAAAATATTATATATAAAAAAAAAAAAATTCAGGATTCTTTGATGAATAGAAAGACCAGCAATTATCTGAAATAAAAAGCTTTTGTAACATTATACACTATACCACCTTAAAGTCATTAGAATTTTTTTTTTTTTTTTGGGAAAGAAATGATAGAAATTAATATTTTTATGAAGGAACGATGCTTTAAATTGATCAAACGTGATGATGAAGACATTTATAATGTTACAAAAGATTTCTATTTCAGATCAGTTCTGTCCTTCTGAACTTTCTATTCAACACAGAAACCTGAAAAAAATCTACTCAGCTGTTTCAACATAATAATAATAATAATAATAATAATAATAATAATAATAATAATAATAAATGTTTTTTAAGCAACAAATCAGTATATTAGAATGATTACTGAAGGATTGTGTTACTGGAATAATGATGCTAAAAATTCAGCTTTATTTTTATATTTTAAATTTATTTTTGCTGCACTTTGGATCAAATAAATGCAGGCTTGGTAAGAAGAAAAGACTTCTTTAAAAAAACATTAAAAATCTTACTGTTCATATTATTAACGTATTATTATTGTTATTATTATTATTAAATAGCAATATATTATTTTTAATATAAATTATAATATTATAATATACAATCAATATGTTATCTAATTTCTATTAATAGTAAGCATAGATGATGAGATTTAAAGTAATGTAAATAATTTCACAAATTGGTTTGACTTTCTTTCATTTTATTTAGAAAATAATAGAATTCTGTCATCAGGTGATCCTTTTTTTTATTTTTCCAAAGACAAAGCCAGATGATCACTGACTGCTCAAGAGCTCCTTCAAGTGATTGTTTCTTTTTTTTTATGTATATATATATATATTTTGTCTAGTACAGAATATACATATCTGATCACAGAGTACAACCTTGGCACTAAACACTCATTATAATACAATATATCCCATTTTAGGCATTTTAAAAGTCCTTAGATGCAGCACTGGTATATAATACTGATTAAGTAAACCACACCACAGGAAAAGACAAAAATAAACACATTTTAAATTAACAAATATTATATGTAAAAATAAAGCAAACCAAAACAAGGCCAAAAGATGTCTTTACAAAACAATGATCATCTTTTATCTGAGAATACAAAAAGCTTGATTTCTGTTTGATTGCAGTTGTGGTTACAGTTACCAAGTGGATTGATGTTGACGCAATAACCACACCAAACAAATGTGACAAACCCAACCACATACATCCTCTTCAGCCGGGTGATTCATAGTGACATACTCCAGTGGCCATATTTGCAAACTAAAAGCATTTTTACGTGATAAAAAATAAACGTACATCTGAATGGACCTTCATTTTAGCTCAAAACATCTTTTGGTTTAAGTTCTACACAGATCTGAAAGGCAAAATGTGTGAAAACTCCCACTGTCACACAAAAAGAGACAAACATAAGTTTATTTTTGTACACCATATCTGAACACCAAATCTCCCTCACCCAGGCAGTGAAGAAAAAAAAAACAGAACATTCAGTTATTCGCATTCTCGTTGAATTCTCCCACACACACACCAACCGTACGGCACGTCAAAGATTCAAAAAGAACAAATTAACCAATAACATCTAAGTGAATATTCCAAACAGCCCACCTAAAGTTTATGAACTTAAGGTGGGAATATGTGTTTTGTATATAATAGAGCTGTAAAACCATCACACATTTACAGTTTTTACAGTCAGTCTTCCCTTCAAACCTGCATATAAAACGCCGCCAATGTGGTCAAAAACTTCCCATAACTTTTCAAAAAGGTGCTTACTTCCTGACATGCTCTTTATGATGCTAGCAAACGGGCGGATCAATGGGCATATTCAGTGGTAAAACTCTACTCTATAATTGCCATCAAAAGCATTTATCCAGTCGTTTGATCTCAATATGGTGCATATCACTCTTCCGTGAAAGAGGGAAATAATATAATGTAATAATTAACACAAAATTCAAAGAAAGAACCTCAAACAGGAAGTGACTGCAGCTGCAGAGCTTACTAGCACCTTTGAATAAAACATCAAGTTGTAGCCCAGATGTTGGACAAGTTGCTAACCGCAGTTGGATGTAATTACATAAAAATATCTGATATATATTAAAGTCAGAAGTTCAGATCACTTCTTTCCATTTGGAGCAACATCTAAACCCATAGCATATCTAATGCATGTGATCTTCAAGATTATATAAGCATATTTTCCATTTATATATGTTTGACTGGTGCACATTAATCATTTATCTGTCAGAAGCCATTTAGCTGACCTCACATATGCAGTGCTCAGGAACACCTGTGTTTAATTCGACGACTTTCACTGAAACCCAGCATTTGCCGTTATAGTTCTATTAGTTCATCTGCCGTATTTAACTCAAGAAATTAGCTTTAAAAAGGAAGTTAGGTTTAATAGAACACAAAGCAGACTTACGCTGGGATGGATACGATGTGGAATCTCCCTCCATTTAGACACATTCCTGTCCTGTTCTGGCTCTGACATCATTGTTGTATAAATACAGAGGTTTCTGTCTCATTCTTGCCATACTTAGAATGAAAAACAGCTATTTGTAATGGAAAAACAAGAAGAAAGAGTTCACGTCACTTTCGCAGCTGTCACCACAGAAAGAAAAAGAGATAAAATGATCAGACTTTAGGGTTAGGGTTAAGTTAGAAACAAATTTCCGAGTGCATGATTGCAGACTCGAACACTCGGCCGAGGTATGGTCCCGTCAACACAGTTTGGAATACGTGACCCTGGACCACAAAACCAGTCGCAATAGCCAAAAATACATTGTATAGGTCAAAATGATAATTTTTTTCTTTAATGCCAAAAATCATTAGGATATTAAATAAAGATCATGTTCTGTGAAGATATTTTGTAAATTTCCTACCGTAAATATAGTAAAACTTAATTTTTGATTAGTAATATGCATTGCTAAGAACTTCATTTGGACAATTTTAAAGGTGATTTTCTCATTTTGATTTTTTTTGCATCCTCAGATTACATTTTTTTAAATAGTTGTATCTTGAAATATTGTCCTATCCTAACAAACCATACATCAATGAAAAGCTTATTTATTCAACTTTCAGATGACGTATAAATCTCAATGTTAAAAAACGGACCCCTATGACTGGTTTTATGGTCCACGTCCTTCTTAGCAAAAGTCATCCACTCATTCCCAAGGCTGTTCCAATAACTTATAACTAATAAACACTATAAATATTTATCCGCACCTGTCTGAAGCACAACTTAAGCCCCCTCGAAATTGTTTTTTTTGTTTTTTTTTTAAGTTAGTCCACCTTGAGTTACTCCTAAAATGGTAAATTTCTTTTGTCGCCTATATGTGGTCACCTCTGTTGCTCTCAGTGCAAAATGACTCTGTCTTAACAAGGTGCAACAGTTTCCAGCTGCAAATTTGCTCACGTTAACCAGTGTTTCATTTTCCACTGACTTGTACTTTTTGTCCACACAATGAACGTCAATGGGAACCAAAACTGGCTACCAACATTCTTCAAAATATATGCCATGTTCTGTCTTGAAACTCTAGATGGCGCAGACTGATGGATCGTTAAGGCAAACCGATGATATTCACAGCATTAAAATTCTCAACAGAAGCTGATTGGTTCATGTTGCATATGCAGCCAATAAGCATGCTGCTTTACATTTAAATCACTGGTTAGCGTCCACTAGAGCATTTCGCAGTGTGAAACCCTCCACCTCCCCAGCTCCACCTGTATAGATCTGCTACAGATTCTATGGCTACATCTTAAATGTTTAGTTCACTTAAAAATGACAATTGGCCCATTATTTAGTCACCCTCAAGGCATCCTAGGTGTATATGACTTCCTTCTTTTAGACGAATCCAATTGGAGTTATATTCAAAATTGTTCTCGCTCCTCCAAGCTTTATAATGACAATAGATGGGGGTTTCTTTTCATCAGTCCAAAACAAGTCCAATAAAGCGCATCCATCCAAAAATAAAACATGCCTCACACGGCTCCAGGGGATGAATAACGGCCTCCTGTAGCAAATCGATGTTTTCATAAGAAAAATATCCATATTTAGACGTAATAATCTAGTATGCGCTAATAGTTATACACCACTGTTTGTTTACAGGAGCAAAGGAAGCAGAGTTTGCTTACTTTAGCAAAGGAAAACCAGTCTCCTCTTGGCTTATATTAATATCCTCCAACATTTTTCTTTACAAATCCTCCTTTCATACTTTTAATTTGTTGTTTAGTTTTGATCTCGCCACTGCGCATCCGCGTCCGTCACTTCTGAGCGGTGCATTTGCAACACCTACGCCATATGTCATCCGCCTACAGCGGCTTCCTTGTGCAACAATTAGCGCAAGCTAGAGAAAAGTGATTATTATGTCTTAAATATGGATATTTTTCCTACAAAAACACATCGATTCGCTACAGGAGGTCTTTATTCACCCCTCTGGGCCATGTGAGGCACCTTTTATTATGGAAGGATGCACTTTATTAGACTTGTTATGGACTGTTGAAACCAACCATTTATTGGCATTATAAAGCTTGAAAGAGCTGGGACAATTTTTTATATAACTCTGATTGCATTCGTCTGAAAAAAGGAAGTCATATACACCTAGGATGCCTTGAGGATGAGTAAATAATGGGCTAATTTTCATTTTTAGGTGAACTAACCCTTCAAGATGTTGTCATAGTATCTGTAGCAGATCTATATAGGTGGAGCTGGGGAGGTGGAGGGTTTCGCACTGCGAAATGCTCTACTGGACGCTAACTAGCGATTTAAATGTAAAGCAGAAAGCTTATTGGCTGCATATGCAACATGAACCAACTTTTCGTTCCAAACTTGCAAGACCTTCGTTCATCTTTGGAACTTGATTAAATCTGAGAAGAAATTGTTGAATGAAATTGTTGTATTTATTTCTTTGTAAACAAAAATTATTTGTAGCTACATAACATTATTTTAACCATATCCTTACTAACTTTCTGGGCCTTCAATTTGATACTAGCTTTGCTGTTTATGCAGGGTCAGAAAGCTCTCAGATTTTATCAAAAATATCTTAATTTGTGTTCCAAATTTAAATGAAGGCCTTAAGAGGGTGAATAATTAATGACAGAATTTTCATTTTTGGATGAACTATCCCTTTAAGATGGTAATTGTAATTGAATGTAATTTTAAGGACACTTTCACTTATATTTACCCAATTCCTCTTCAACGTTAGTCATTCACGACCTCTAAATGCTCACTTCTCAGATGGCCAAACGGCCATTTTCAATGTTCAAACCAATAACGTTTGCAGAAAACATAATTTATTTAGGAATATACTGTGTTCAGGCAGACTGAGCATGTGATTGACCTTGTTTATACAGACAGTAAAATCACTTCACGGAAAAGAAAGAGCAAACAACATCATTAAACCTCACAAGTAAGCTGTGCAAGTGCCGTTTAGTTCTCTGCTGGCGTCGTGTTGGGTCCCTTAGTCCGTTTTCTTTTATCTTCACTATCTTTGAATAGCCGCGCCAAAGCGAAGTGGTGAAAAATCCAAAGTTCACAGGTACAATACATTTGCTTGGTTGCACAATCTTTGAAATGTCGTCAGCTTCTATGATGTTATGTCGTGCCAGATGATCAGGAAAGGGAAAATTGGAGAGAGATGTGTGAACGTTTGACACCCAGCTCCGCCTGAGATGCTGGCAAATATCCAATATCTGCTGCTGTTTGTTTACGTTTGTGTCCGACGTTACCGTTTGCACGGCTGAAGTGCAACCTGAAGCTCAGGATGACATCATAGAGTCAAATCAAAAGGAGCAACAAATGACCCCTCCCACCATATACACACATACACGCCCGCTGCTGACATGAACGACTCTGAATCCGAACGAATCCAGAGCAATAGTATAATAATATCATAGTGAATCAGACTCTTACATATTTGGCCTTCCATACGTTTCACGAGGGAAAATATACTCGTGGTCAAATCTACATTTCATCTCCGGAAAAACATTCAAAACACAGATTAGCGTGAAGCACTTAATTTGACCTTTGGCCTTTTCAGAGCACTGCTGAAAACTGACCTGTGACATCAATAAATGATACTGGCTTTCCAACTCAAACATGTGCTAAGTGCAGGCGGGTCTTTATCAGATCATAGTCTCTAGTCAAATGAACTTTAACCTCTCATAATCACCGCAGTACTTTGTCATCTGTGCAAAAACAAAAATACCACAGTATAAACACCATTTAGCATTTTTCTTGATGTGCTCCAAGTGCTTAGATTTTCTCCGTAGCCTTTTGAAATTTCTTTTTCATGTGTTGGTGCTTTTGTCCAGCATTTGTAACTTAGTGTTGGTACTCTTCAATAAAATTAAATGAAAATCAAACGAAAGGAACAAAAAGAAGTCATGCACTTTGTTCAGGCAGCACAAAAAAACCAAACCAAAACAAACAAAGCTCACCGATGCGTTTACGTGTCGTTCCAATTGATTGTCTTTCATTGTAAGCGAAACACTCTGAACACACAAGCAGAGAAACAAAACAAACCTAAATGAAACAAAACAAACTGCGTGATCAAAGGAAGTATATAAAAATAAAAATCAGAAAAGTAAAGCACAACAGATCCAGGGCTGATGTTTGTTGTCGTTCTTCTATAGACGTGAGTTTGACCAGGCGTGGGAAAATAAGAGATCCCCCTGCCTTCGTTTTGTATTTCCACATACCGACATCTTCATTCTATCAAACAAAGGAGGAGAAGCCAGCGATGGGGGCCCTGGAACCTGGTGCCAAGCTGCTTGGGGGCCGATAAAGTGTGCCGTGCTGACTGGGTGGGTTGGAGCTCTGCTGGGATGGAGTGGGAGTCCGGCTGCCCTTGGGTCTAAAAAGGCTGCCAGTCTGGGACTGGCTCTGGGGCGTAGGGGAACTGAGCTGCGGGGGGAACGGGGGTAGAGGAGGCAGAGGCGGCGGAGGGGCGCAGTGTTCGGGCTCTCCGGACTCCGACTCGGTGTAGTTGTAGGCCTGCGCTCGGGAGATTCCCTTCTGCTGCCTGCGCCAGGAGTTGTAGTAGGTGGGGTCGCTGATGTAGTGGTTGACGAATGAATGCGTCTTCTGCCGGTTGGGGTCCACCTCGTATTCGCTGTCACTGCCCTGGGATGGAAAAAGAGAGAAAGAATGAGTGATGGAGACAGAATCACTTCAACAATTTTAGTTTCAAGGAAGGAGATGATTTGAGGAGGTGTCCAGGATCAATCCACAGAATCAGTGGTTGCACTAGAAACAATCATTTTTCGTCACTTTGATGGTTGGGTTGCACGTTTTCCGTCATGCTCTATTTAAATCTGTTATTATTTTCATTTTCCCCATTATCAGCACTACTGTTCAAACGTTTGGTTTAGCAAGGATGCATTAAGTAGATCTGTTGATGATGTTCTTCCCTACTTAAAAGAACAGTGGTTGTTGTTTAGGTATGTTTTGAAGCATGGCAGCTAGTTTAAGTTGGTAATGAGCTGGTTTACAACTAGCTCCTGCTCAGGACCAGCGCATGACCAGCTTAAACCAGCTCATGACCAACTAAGGACCAGCTTAAACTAGCTCAAGCCAGTTGCCATGCTTCAAAACATACCTAACCAGCATATGTTGTTTTTTTCAACAGGGTTTTGAATTTTTTGTTCTTCAAAGAATCTTGGAAAATTAAAGTTTCCACAAAAGCACAACTGTTTTCAAGTTGATGAAAAGAAAAGCTTTTGGAGCTCCAAATGAGCATATTAAAATCATTTCTAAAAGATAATGTGATGCTTTGCCATGAGCTTTGATGTCACAAGAATAAATGACATTTTATAAACAGAAAACAGTTGTTTTAAATTGTAATAATATTTCATCATATTGCTGTTCTTTATTGTGTTTTTGATCAATTAAATGCAGCTTTGGTCAGCATAAGAGGCTTCTTTCAAAAAAACAAACAGTGTATTGCAAGTAGTTTTTCTTTCTGATTTGCTCTCGCAAAGTGAAAAATACAACAGACATGATAAAATATGCAATAAGTGGTTCCATTGGACTGTACTTGCAATCTCTATCTTTCCCCTATCATCAAACCTTTATTTACCATGGGAAAGAAGACCATGCCATACACCTCATTTTTTAATTTGACCCAAATAAGAAAAAAAGTCAAAAAAGGAAGGGAGGAACCAAAAAATACATTACTTATCATTTAAAAATGACCTCAGTGCTTTATGACTAGCACTGTACCCTCTGGTATCAATTACACGTTGTGTTTAGAGAGTCACATGTCCATGTGGTGGGGTTTTGACCATGTATGCATGAATCTAATGGAGAGGATTGGAATGGACAAGCACTAGGAAGCGACTTCCTGTCAGTCAATGCACAATACATGTCCTCACCCTTTGAGTTGGAAGAGTATGGAGGCCCCCAGTCTTAAAGGAGAAAACAAGCGCCTCCTAGAGGTAAACAGAGACATGGGGTTTAAAGCAGTGCAGTATGGGCCCTAAGTCATAATTCATGGGACAAACAATGGCTTCTTTTTAAAATGGTGCATTACCGTTACAAAAAAGTACTGTAATATTAGATTTGTTTTCATAACAAAGCCATATTATTATGACACTTCAACATTCAATTAAAGGAGAAGTCCACTTCCAGAACAAAAATGTACAGATAATTTACTCACCCCATTGTCATCCAAGATGTTCATGTCTTTCTTTTTTCAGTCGACAAGAAATTATGTTTCTTGAGGAAAACATTCCTGAATTTTTCTCCATATAGTGGACTTCCAAAATGTGGTTTAAATGCAGCTTCAAATGGCTCTAAATGATCCCAGCTGAGGAAGAAGGGTCTTATCTAGCAAAATCATTGGTCATTTTCAAAACAAATTGACAATTAATATCTCTTGTCTTGTCTAAGTCTGCGTGAACTGTTTTTTTCCGGTTTAATACGGTCAATACAGTTAGGGTATGTCGAAAAACTCCCATCTCTTTTTCTTTCCCAACTTCAAAATCGTCCTACATTGCTGCAGCAGTACCAACCCAGTGTTTACAAAGCGAACATGCAGAAAAGATCAAACACCCTTTACCAAAAAAGGTAAAACAGCGATGTAGGATGATTTTGACGCTGAAGAAGAAAATGAGACGGGAGTTTTTCGACATACCCTAACTATATTGACCCGGATTACACAGACTACGCATGCGCATCGCAGAGACGAGAGAAGCTGAGCGTTTTAGGTTAAAAAGTACACAAGCTGTCAATTTGTTTCAAAAATAACCAATTGTTTTGCTAGATAAGACCCTTCTTCCTCAGCTGGGATCGTTCAGAGCCATTTAAACTGCATTTTGGAAGTTCAAACTTGGAAGCACCAGTGAAGTCCGCTATTTGGAGAAAAATTCTGGAAAGTTTTCCTCAAGAAACAATTTCTTATCGACTAAAGAAAGAAAGACACGAACATCTTGGATGACAAGGGGGTGAGTGAATTATATGTAAATAAATTTTTGTTCTGTAAGTGGACTTCTTTAAAAATATTCAGTATTAGCATTTAGTATTTTTAATGACTTTCTTTTACTTAAATATGCATTTGTTTGTTGCCTTAACCTTTATGTTTTGACTTTCTCCAAGCAAACAGACAAAAAAATCAAGACATTGAATCCCACTGTATACCATTGGAAAGTTGTTTGGAACTGTTTGGAAAATTCAAAGAATACCATGATATTTTATCAGCAGAGTACGACCATGATACTTTTTTTGTAAGGGTAATGCGGGCTGGGACTACTTCTTAACACTTCCTTTGACGCTTTAATGCATTTCTTGGAACAACCTTGAGTAGGTTCCTCATGGCAGCCTCCCACACTCTTTGTTGAGACAGCGCTCTGCACTAGAACAATGCACAACTGTACATAGATCTGCTCTCCATTAATCTTCCACCACCACATTTATTACATCACCTTCCCTCTTCTCACTCTGACATATCTGGCTCACACTTCTAGAGTTGGCTGATGGAGTTCACCACATGTGTATCCTAAAGTACCAACCAAGTTCCAACTACCAAATGGGGAGGGAAAAACTGAAAATAGAGAAGAACCATCAAAGCTCAGGCTTTTAGCGTTAGCATATTATTTAAGAAGACTCGTCTATCCTCACCACCACTTTCCGCACTCCCTCCATTAGGAATTCAATCTGGGAATTTCTAAATGCTACTTTTAGGGGTTGATTCTAATCTTTCTGAGTAGGTAGACTCTCACTTCATTGTTTGACTAAGAGCAACGCTGTCATTAGAGGCCTTTTACTGTGTGACAATGTGAAATGAATGAAAACAAATAAACAGAATTAACAGAATTATCTTGCACTTCTACCTCTCACTAAACTATTGCAAAACACATAGATGATAAGATCACTATTTCAAATGCATATGTTGGCAAAACGGTTCAACTTTTCTCCTTGTCTTTCTATGTTATAGTGAAAAGACTAACAATGCACAGATCTCTCCAGTCCAGCACTATTGTAACATACACACATATGTGACACACATGCCTCTGTTCAAATTCCAGAGAGGAAAGCAGTTTCCCCCAAACCAGCCCCACATCCCCCTAAAATAAGATCTGCAGATTTCATGCCAAAGACCTGCTGAATCTCTTTCATCCTTTGTTTTTTTTTCTTTAAACAGCAAAGTCCTTTGAGAAAAAAAAATCAGTATGATAAAATACAGAAAGGTCCATTGTTTTGTATTTCTTTACATAAGAGAAATTTCCTGAAAAATCTCACTTTGTTATCTGAATTTCATGGAATTCCTACAACTTCACTGCTATTAGATAAAGTAAAAACACCTCTACTCTTTTCTGAAACTATGACTTAATTGCTTCTCAATGCAGTGTTAGTGAAAAAATGATTTTTTAGCCTAGTTACATTTTCCTAACTTGTTTTATTTAATGATCAATACCATGCTGATGATAGTAATAATACATACAGAATTACAGTTTCCCATTTACAGTGTTACCATAAAATTTTGTTACATATTTTAATGCTAATTTATTTCTAATAATAAAAAAACCCCGATCATTTAATTTCCACTGTGTATATATATATATATATATATATATATATACACACACACACATATATACACACATATATATATATATATATATAATTATATATACACTGCCATTCAAAACTTTGGGATCACTAAGATTTTTTATGTNAAATTTTGTTACATATTTTAATGCTAATTTATTTCTAATAATAAAAAAACCCCGATCATTTAATTTCCACTGTGTATATATATATATATATATATATACACACACACACATATATACACATATATATATATATATATATATATATAATTATATATACACTGCCATTCAAAACTTTGGGATCACTAAGATTTTTTATGTTTTTTTAAGACATTTCTGCTCATCAAGGCTGCATTTATTTGATTGAAAATACAGAAAAAACAGTAATATTGTGAAATATTATTGCAATTTAAAATAGTTGTTTTCTATTTTAATATACTTTAAAACAGAATTTATTCATGTGATGCAAAGCTGAATTTTCAGCATCATTCTTCAGTGTCACATGAACCTTCAGAAATAATTCTAATGATTTGTTATCAATGTTGAAAGCCGTTGTGCTTAATATTTTCTTTGGAACCTTTGATACTTTTTTTTTTTTAGGATTCTTTGATGAATAAAATGTTTACAAGAACAGCATTATTTAAAATTGAAATCTTTTGTAACAGCATACACTACCATTTAAGGTTTGGGGTCAGTACATTTTTTCTTTGTTTTTTGAAAGAAATTAATACTTTTATTTAGCAAGGATGTGTTAAAATGATAAAAAGTGATAGTAAAGACTTACATTGTTAGAAAATATTTATATTTTGAATAAATGCTGCTCTTTTTAACTTTTTATTAATCAAATCCTGAGAAAATATCATAGGTTTCAAAAAAATATTAAGCAACAACTTATTGACTGATTTCTGAAGGATCGTGTGACATTGAAAACTGAAGTAATGGCTGATGAAAAATCAGCTTTGCATCACAGAAATAGTAAAAAACACAATTTGTTGAGTCAACTTAAAATAATGTTACCCAACTTAAAATGTTAAGTTGTACTAAGTGACAACTTAGATATTTGAGTTGACTAAACTAAAAATTTGTTAAACTTAAAAGCTGTGTTTGTTTCACAGCTGCCTTAAACTATTAAGTTGAATCAACTAAAATAACATTTTAAGTTGACTTATTTGAGTTTACTGAACGTAAAATTTTAAGGCAGCAGGGTAACATTATTTTAAGTTGACTCAACAAATTGTGTTTTTTTTTCTGTGATGCAAAGCTGAATTTTCAAAATTTCAAGTTGACAAAACTTTTTTTTAATTGACTGAACTTGAAATTTTAAGGCAGCGGGGTAAAATTATTTTAAGTTGACTCAGTGTATTTTAAAGTGTATTAAAATAGAAAACTTATTTTAAATTGCAATATTTCATAATATAATAATAATAATAATAATTTTTCTGTATTTTTGATCAAATAAATGGAACTTAAAAACATCAAAAATCTTACTGACACAGGTAACTATTTTTTTTTTTCCAAAAATCATGTTTTACATGTTATCATGTTTTATTGTGTTAGTATTCTTACCTAACAAAATAACCCAACTGCAGTTTGATTGATATTAATTGGAATGCACAGTGAAAAAATCGTGTTTTTTGAAAATTGTTAAAATTGTTATCTGTTTTTTCAAATGAACTCTTCATATATATACACACACCTACACACAAATGAATGTAAAAAGCACAAAATATTACTAATCGTGGATTTTTGTAGCATCATGCCTCTATTAGTGAACATGTGCTGATTACAGTTTCTTAAACAACTGCGGTGTTCCAATGAGAGACATTCCAGTCATACCAGCAACTTCAACAACTCAATACGCAGCAAACGAAACGCCCTGTAATTCAGCTTTCAAAGCTCTTTTCTGTTCAGCGTGACCTCACAGTGAAGCCAAGCTCAGAAACTAAAGCTGCGTGCTGACACGGTGTGTGTGTGTGTGGTCATCAAAACATGTCGGTTGACACAGAGTGCCGTGACCCACCCCTGCCCTCCCCCGCTGACACATGCAGGACGTGACAGCTGTTCTCTCCTCCAAAAAATGTTTGTTTGCATTCATCCACTCCTCTGTTATTCTTCCTCCTCAATCCAGCTATGATCCAATCTAAATGCTGTTTTCAAGCTTTTTTGACAAGAAATAAATCAGTACATCTATAAGATAGTACAATGTGTTATATATAACATAAAGCAGAAAAATGCATACCACAGAAATCATACTTACGTATTACATCAAATATGTTAAAAAATGCTCGGAGGTTAAAGGCCTTCTGTTAATTAATGCCTTCACGAAGTTACTAAATAAATCCAAAACAACTGTATATGCCAAGATATTCAACTAAACAGAATAAAAGCTGAAGATACATTGTGATTGGAGGATCTGATCTTACTGGATCTGGTTGTCTGGCACGTATGTTTTGTCTCCTGCAGAGAGAGAAAGTGGGGCAAGATGTTCCCTCCCAGAATCATGACTATAACCCTTACCCTACAGAAATCCCTTTAAAATGTATGAAACTTCACTTCCTACATTTAGACAGAGACACTAGTCTGACCTTGTAACCAGTTGTGAGAGAAATACATGCATTTTACACAATATTAGGGGTTGTTTTCTTTCTACAGTAGATGACAGTGCTGATGCATCACTACAGAGGCATTACATGTGTGATATTTGTTGTCTAATCTGCTCAAAAAGCCTTGAAAATTTAACCCAGGCCACTAGATTTAGGTTTAAGGCCAGTGCGATTGCCAAAACAAACCCACCCCCACTCATATCTCTACTGAGACGGATGGAGAACGACAGAGGGATAAAATCCTATTGTGGCACAGATATGGATTAACAGAAAGGGAGGAGCGTGTAAGTGTCTGTGTCTCACATTCCACCGATCCATTAGAATATTAAGCACAGCAGGCGACTGGACAGACAAAGATGCACTGTTTTTAGTGTTGAGTGATTTAGCAAAAATTATATCATATTGATGGCATTCAAAAGTTTGTAAGAAATTTGTACTTTTATTATGCAACTGTGCATTGATTAAATCTGAAAGACATTTATACATTTACCAAAGATTTTTATTTTAAATAGAAATATTTTAAATATTTTAAATAGAAAATACCTATGCAAAATGTTTGCAACATTGATAATATAGTAATAATAAATGTTTCATGAGCAGCAAATCAACATATTATAATGATTTCTGAAGATCATGTGACACTGAAGACTGGAGTAATGATGGTGAAAATTCAGCTTTGCACAGAAATAAATTACATTTTAAAATGTACTAAAATAGAAAACTTTTTTTAATTGTAAAAATATTTCACAATATTATCATTTTTACTGTATTTTTGATTAAATAATGCAGCCTTGGTGAGCTTAAGAACTTGTTTCAGAAACATAAAACATCTTATGCACCCCAATATTTTGAATAGTAGTTTTTATTTTTTTATTTTTAACTTAATTAAATTTTTTAAACACGGTATTCTCAGTATTTATGTATTAAAATCATCTTATCAACCCCAATCTTTTGAACAGTAGTTTTTATTTTATTTTATTTTATTTTTAATTTAATTTAGAAATAAATTACAGAAATATTTTTAATATAAAATTATTTGACAAAAATTACATTTTAAAATATATATAGAATGGAAAACAGTTATTTTAAATTGTAATAATATTTCACAATATTATATTTTTTACTGTATTTTTGATAAAATAATGCCAACTCGGTGACCTTAAGAACTTCAAAAACATAAATCATCTTATGAACCCCAATCTTTTGAACAGTAGATTTTATTTTATTTTATTATCTTTTAAACACAATATTCTCAATATTTATGTATTTAAATCATCTTATCGAGCCCAATCATTTGAACAGTAGTTTTTAAATTTTATTTATTTTATTGATACGTAATTTAATTTAATTATTTTTTAAACACAATATTCTCAGTATTTATGTATTTAAATCATCTTATCAAGCCTAATCTTTTAAACAATAATTTAATTTTTATTAAATGTTTTTTATTTTCTATTTAATTTAATTTAATTTAGAAATAAATTACATAACTATTTTTAATATAAAATTATTTTACAGAAATAAATTACATTTTAAAATACATTAAAATAGAAAACGGTTATATAACTATTGTTTTTACTGTATTTTTAATGAAAAAAAATGCCACTTCGGTGAGCTTAAGAACTTATTTCAGAAACATAAATCATCTTATGTACCCCAATATTTTGAACAGCAGTTTTTATTTTATTTTATTATATTTTATTTATTTTTTAAACACAATATTCTCAGTATTTATGTATTTAAATCAAATGAAGGGGATTTTTTTCCCCCGATCAGAAAGATAATTTCCAAACTGCATATTTAACCAAGAATTTCAAAAAGTTTAACTGCAAGAAATAAAAATACAGTAAAATCTGCTTTAAACCATTTTCCAATTTTTTTTTTTAAATTAACTAACCATACATTTAAGGATATTTAATCATTTTACCTCACATATAAAACTATTTTAATACATGAAAAATACTACTTGGCATTTTCCAAATTCTCAAGTTACTTTTGCTTAGCTAATTTTTTTTAGGTTTACATTGTGCAAAACAAAGAAGATTAAAAAGTTTGACCAAATAAGAAGCATATTAAAATAAAAGCAGGTTTATTTTATTCTCTTTTGCACACTTTTCTCCAAATTAAATATACATTTTCAGTGCAAAATAAGAGTGATCAGGGAAGCAAAAGAGAAGCAAAAACTTTCCATGAGAAAGAACTTCCATGAGCTATTTCAGGCTCTCACTGGGAAGAATCTCACAGTGTTGATGATGAGATGCTGGGATGATCGTCAAAAAGCCAATTAAAACAAAGATGCTTTGACATGGAAGGCTGCCCTGACAATCCCTGCTGTTAGCTGCAGCTGTAGCGCCAGCATTTCCAACAAAAACTAAATGCAGCTCAAAATCAGATTTCAAAAATATGTCCAACACACTCAAATGACTAAACAGAATTACACCTGTCCACAAATCTTATTCATCTCCCATGTGTTCATTTAAAGGCAAAGCTATCTCAGCTAGGTGCTCAGGTTTGTTGCGTTGCCAAATCAATTTGAGCCGTCTTTAAGAGTTCCTGAACAATGTCGGTACTATACGTCTCTGTGGCGGCTCTGGCCCTCTTGGAGACAGCTCAATGGATCTGCAATAGCCTGGAGTTATCCGCTCAATAAAACTTCAAAGAGAGATTCCAGCTTCTCTCCTCACTCGGCCTGATGTCGATGATACCAGACTTTAGCAGGAGCAGAAGGGGAACAGGAGATGCTCTGTTTCTAACCACGAGTCAAAGGTGGCCGGATGCCAGCATTCTAGAAGGTGGTGGCAGGAGGTGTCAGCGAAGGCCGAGGAGGAGACGAAAAGTTTAGAGCTTTTGTTTGACATGATGTGCATTTTGGGAGTTCGGACAAAATGAAATTAAATGCTTGAAATCCTATGGGAAATGAACTATTTACCACTAGGAAATATTTTATTTTAATTATTATTTTTTTATTTATTTTATTTTATTTATTTTAAATATTAATTTTTATATTTTATTATTAACAGAAAAGAAATATAAAAAATACTGTTATTAAACATATCATTTTGGCTATATACACTACAAGCCAAAAGTTTTTGAACAGTACAATATTTAATGTTTTTTAAATTAGTCTCTTCTGCTCACCAAGCCTGCATTTATTTAATCCAAAGCTCAGCAAAAACAGTACATTTTTTAAAAATATATTTACTATTTAAAACAACTGCTTTCTATTTGAATATATTTTAAAATATAATTTATTCCTGTGATTTCAAATCTGAATTTTTAGCATTATTACTCCAGTCACATGATCCTTTAGAAACCATTCTGATATTATGGTTTGCTGCCCCAAAAAACATGTATTATTATTATTATGTTAAAAACAGCCGAGTATAATTTTTTCAGGTTTCTTTGATGAATAGAACGTTCAGAAGAACAGCATTTCTCTATTTATTTATTTAAAGCATCCTTGCTAAATAAAAGTATTAATTTCTATCATTTTCGTATTTCAGATAAATGCTTTGGATCTTTCTATTCATCGAAGAATCCTGAAAAAACATACTCAACTTTTAAATACTGCTAATAATAAAATTATTTAAAAAAATTATTGAACAGCAAATCAGGATATTAGAATGATTTCTTTATTTGTTTTATTTTATTTTAAATTGTAATAATATTTCACAATATTATAATTTTTACTTTATTTATAATAAAATAATGCAGTCTCTGTCAGCTTAAGAACTTGTTTCAGAAACATAAAACATCTTATGAACCTCAATCTGCTGAACAGTAGTTTTTATTTTATTTTAATTATATTTTTAAAAACAGTATTCTTAATATTTATGCATTTAAATAATCCTATGAACCCCAATCTTTTGAACAGTAGTTGTAATTTAACTTAATTTAATTTAATTTTATATTTAATTTAATTTAATTATTTTTCAAACAAGGTATTCTAAGTATTTATTTAAATCATCTTATCAATCCCAATCTTTTGAACAGTAGTTTTTATTTCATTTTTTTTTAATTATTTTTTAAACATAGTATTCTCAGTATTTATGTATTTAAATCATCTTATGATCCCTGATCTTTTAAACAGTATTTTTTTATTTTATTTCATGTTAGCATTTTTGTATTATTATTTTAGTATTTTATTATTATTATTACTTTTATTTCATATTTAAAATAATTTAATATAATTTTTTTTTTTTTATAAGACAGCATTTATGTATTTACTCTAAAATGAAGGGTGATGTTTTTCGCAAATGAGAGGGATCATCTCTAAACTGCATTTTTAACCAGCAAGTTTCAAAATGTTTAACTGCAGGAAATGAAATACAGTACAAATCTACTTAAAAACAATGCTTGGGATCTTTCTATTCATGAAAAAATCCTAAAAGACTTACTCAAGTGCACACAATGTTATATTATATTAAATATTGTGTTATATTGGGAAAAATTCATTACAAATTTCAGGCAACATAAGTGAACTTTGTTACAATAATCGTTGCACTTAATAAAAAAAAAAAAATTATATATATATATATATATATATATATATATATATAATTTATTTTTTAATTTCTTTAAATCATCTTATGATTCCTGATCTTTGTAATTTTTTATCCACTTTTTAATTGTATGTGTATAGTTATTTATTTATTTTTACAAAATTTCAGTTAAAAAAAATCATAGGGGGCATTATGCCTTTGAAAACAGGAGTAAAAATAGATTCATATTTCACAGCAGTGCTTCATGGGAGAGATAAGACTGTTAATGTGAAGAAAACAGCATGATGTTTGTGTGTGTTTGTTGCTCTCTTTGCCAGTCTGCAAGTTTGATTTAGTAAATGCCAACGCTAGACTTTCACACAACTCAAACTGAATTGTTTTTGCTCATCATGCCAGCTAAATGCTCACTTGAGAGAAGTGGAGAGAGTCCAACCAAAACCGAGCATTTCTCACACTCTAATCTTTATGTGTCTGTGTGAGTATTTTGTTTGATTAGAATTCCTGTGTGTAGCACAGTGTGTTTTGTACTCAAGTCTACCACAGATTTTCCAACCTGTGCCTCAGGACACAAAGTCTGGAAAGATTGAACCAGGATGCAGCAGAATGTTCTGGACATGATAAAAAAAAAGCCTAACCACCCACAGGATCTAACCTGGATTGAGGCCATGTGCAAGTAAGACAGCCAAAATCTCAAGTAGGGTATGACAGACCACTCCTACAGGGCTGTATCCTACTTTTGAGAAAGTTTTAGCACAGCGAGTCTCGTCCTAATAAAAGTGTGTGATAAGGGAATTTCAACAGGTCCTATTCTAAATTAATGTGACTGGATTTAGCACTAAAAAGCCTGCTTGAAGGTTAAAGGGATAGTTTATCCAAAAATGTATATTAATATTATGTAATATAAAAGTTGTCTGTAAGTCTATATGCTTTTACGTCCTTTTTAAAGCTTTAAAGCCTCTTAAGTAAATGAGGACAGAATTATTGGGTGAACTGTCCCTTTAACATATATTAACACACTGGTAAAGTCTCATGACAGAACGTTTGTTACCTGTGAATCCGAAATCTCTGATGGCTTCTCTGTGAGGCTGCTGCTCTCAGCTGGGATCAAGTCATTGTACTTGGTGCTGACGTCCTCATCTGAGTAGTGCAGACTGCCTGGACTGGGTCGAGGAGGTGACCTGAAGCGAAAGATGTGGGACGACACCGTTTTTATTAGCACAGGATGAATACTGTCTAAAAGTCCAACTTTATTATTTTTAACATGGATATTTTTTACAAATTTTACAAATTAAAATAGATAACACTACCAGTCAAAAGTTTTTGAACAGTAAGATTTTTATATTTTAGTCCTTTCTGCTCACCAAGCCTCCATTTATTTGATCTAAAGTACATGAAAAACAGTAAAACTTTGAAATATTTTTACTATTTAAAACAGTTGTTTTCTATTTGAATATATTTTAAAATGTAATTTATTCCTATGATCAAAGCTGAATTTTCAGCATCATTATTGCGGTCTTTGGTGTCTTTTAGAAATCATTCTGATATGCTAATTTAATTTTTGTCTGGGCAAAGAAATTATAGAAATGAATACTTTTATTTAGCAAAAATGCTTTAAATTGATGGTAAAGACATTTATAATGTTATAAAAGATTTGTATCTCAGATAAATACTGTTCTTCTGAACTTTCTATTCATCAAATAAAGCTAAACATTTTTTACTTTTTACTGTTTTCAACATAATAAATGTTTTTTTTGAGCAGCAAATCAGAATATTAGAATGATTTCTGAAGAATCATGTGACTGGAGTAATGATGCTAAAAATTCAGCTTTGAAATTACAGGAATAAATTACATTTTTAAATATATTCAAATAGAATACATTTATAAATACATTATTATATATAGTTATTTTAAATATTAAAAATATTTTAACATTTTACTGTTTTTGCTTTGGATCAAATAAATGCAGGCTTGGTGAGCAGAAGAGACTTCTTTAAAAAACATTAAAAACTTTTGACAGGTAGTGTATATATATAAAATGAAGCAATATCTGACTGTATGAAGTATGAAGTATTCTTAGAAAAGGTTTGGCTGTAATTCCATCTGCAGACACTCCAGACACTCGTCTCTTTGTTAGGTCAATGAAGTACAGTGTGTGTTTGTATTGAGAGGGGATGCTTTATGAGCATCATGGGACCACTGTAAGATGCCAGCTCCGAGGGTTTTCTGCATAATTAAGTCTCTGTGATACAGCAGTGGTGAGCAGCTAAGAAAAAACTTGTGAATTCTTGATTATGCGTTGGCTATTAAAAATATAAAAACCTCTTTTACCAAGGTTTTTCAGCCTGAAAACCTGAAATATTTGTTACTTTATGAGAAACCTTTACAAATCAGTTTAGTGTGTTTTGTACAAGTTTCACTATGCTTAGACGCAACATAGATAACAAAAATATTAATCAAATTTGTTATTTTCAGAACATAAAAAGTGTAACTTTCTTTGCCACCGATCCATGTTTGAAGTCTATTTATGTATAAGATGTTTGTACTTTTCTCTTTTCAAACATGCATTCATGATTGCAAAGGAAACACAAACCTTGTTGGTGAATACATAAACATACTGAAAATATACAGCTACTGCAGACAGCATCATAAAACTCCTCCAAAATATCATCAGCAATATGTAATGTACTTTTTAGGATTATTTATTAAAAAATAAAAATAAAATAAAAAAAAGTAAGAAAAGATTTTTTTTATTTCTACAGAAAAATATCCACAAATAAAAATATTTTTTTTTAGAAAAAATAAAAAGGTAATAAAAAGTATTAATCTGATTATTTTTGTCCTAGATTTTTTTTCTAAAATCCCTAAGAAAAAAAGATGTAAGCATGCTTTATGATTATTTAAAAAAAATGGAAAGAACAAAATGGAAAACGCATAAAATTGTTGTTTCAACAGAAAAATATCTACAAATAAAAATACATTAAAAATATTTCTGAGTATATTTGCCTTAGGGAAAAAAAATAATAATAATAAAAAAAATATATATATATATATATAGAGAGAGAGAGAGAGAGAGAGATAAAAAAATGGAAAGAACAAAATGGAAAACACATAAAATTGTTGTTTCAACAGAAAAATATCTACAAATAAAAAT